>JANZLX010178544.1:0-12615 GCA_025531955.1 Erythroxylum orinocense
TATAGATTCACAGAATTTCTAACTCAATTTCCAACTAAAATTTGATAACCTTAAAAACAAAATCAAAACTCCAATTTTCTCATAACAGCTGTAGCCTTATGACTCTAGTTCACACTGACTCAAAGATCATCTAATTCGGATAATCACTGAGGAAGTTATTATCAGAATACTAAAGTGTATACAATCTGTCAAAGAAGGTTTCTCGTCGCGACGAGGAGAAACAGAGAAGTTGCGACGAACTCGAAGACTGGCTACACGTCACGACGTACAAGAAGGACTTCGTCGCGACGAGTTCAACAGGTCGGCCATACACACGTCGCGACTAATAAATTAATTATTCGTTGCGACGTCTGGTTCGTCTTCCCGAATCCCAGGTTCCTTTCTCTACTTCAAACACCTCTAAAACAACACAACCATGACTAGAATCATTCCTATCACTCATTCATACCTCAAACACGCACATGTAACTGCGAAGATCAAACATTCACACTCAAATCACATTTAAACTACTTGGGAAAACACGGACGAAACTCATACATTTTCCTTTACGATTTTTCTCAAAATCTTAACAGAATACTTACAAAATTACAACCTAGAGTTCCAGAAACAACATTTTCACAAGATCAAACTCTCGTTCGATCATCACTCTCCATACACAAAATCGGACTCTCTCTCAAACTCGCATGTATGCATTCTGTCAACTGGAAAATCAATCAAATGACAACAACAAAACTTATTTTGGACTCAACTTACTTGGATCGGCCATAAAAATCAGCAAAGAAATAGATCAATCCAGCAAGAAACTTAGAAATCGTAATCGGATGGCTTAGAGGTTTCAACCGAGAAGAACATGCAACTCCATTTCAAACCCATATTCGGCTATCATGCATGACTCACACGTGTCTAACCCTCCTTAAACCATTTGTCTCATTTACTTTGCCATTTGTCAACAGCCTAGTATAGCCACTTGTCCCAATTATATTTTGCCACATGTCACTATATAATTGGCCCAAAAATCAAGATTTTTCATAAAATTCCCAAAATATTCTAAATAATACCAAAATTGTCAAAACGTAATTTAATCATCATTAACAATTCAATTGTACCCGAAAAATGCCAGTGAATGCATGTACAATCATATAAATGTGCAAAATGTGCATGTTACAAATATGATGCATGAAAAATGCAATTTCCTAATTTCTCACAGAATTTTCACAATTCACAATGCTAGCCCTAACATGGGTAACGGGATGCTACAGGGGCAAGTGAGGCCTCGCATACCTCAAGTTTGCTCACGACCACAACACTAATTAGTATTGTCCTCTTTGGTCATGGCCACGATTCGAACCCATGACACTCAAGGTTTTGTTGCTTTTACAAGCACGCCTCTTACTATTGAGCTACACAAACCCGTGTTTAGCGTACCGGGGCGAACTCAAGTCCAATCCAATGAGGTGAGTGAGGCCTGACATACCTCAAGTTTGCACGCGACCACAACACTAATTAGTATTGTCCTCTTTGGTCATGGGCACGATTCGAATCCATGACCTCAAGGTTTTGTTGCTTTTACAAGCACACCTCTTACCATTGAAGGTGTTAAGAATTAGTTTGATTTATGTCACATGTTTAGCAAGGTTATTTAGTTGTTCGAGTCTTTAGGAAGTCAGTAAATTATTGCTAAGTTGTTGAGTCATGGTAGTAGTAGTGGGTAGTTTTTATTAATGCTTTTGTGACCCATGTTGTTCACTATACATAAGCCTTATATAAGGTCTTGTTCTGATGATTTGATTTAAGTGTGTGAGTTAATATCATTTCCTTTTATCTCATTGTTCTCATCTTCTCTGCTTACTCTTTGTTTATCGTTTATGTTCAAAAATTTCAATAAGCAGGGAGTTAGAAGGGTAATATTGGTTTCGGTAATGCGGCATATTTTGTGTTCAACGAGTCTATTTTATTTTGGGGTACCGGAGATATGTAAGACAATTTCACGAGTAGTAAGAAAATGAGCAAATGATCATTTGGTTAGTTCAAAAGCTTCGTCACATCAACATTTTAATTTTGTTGGAGAATAAATTTTAAAAAATAGCTTTGAACGATTGAAATTTTTGTAATACTTGAAACTTAATTTCAAAAGGAAAAATTATAATGTATTGAATAAAATTATGAAAAATAATTATAAAATATTATCGTGATATAGAAATGTGGTTACGATTCCCATATATCATAGTGAATAAGTTCAAGGAGTTTAGAACATACTCATGCAGAAGTTGAAAAATGAAGACAACTACATTTGCCTTGAAGATAGGAGGACTTTGAAGTGATGAAAATAATTTTAAAAGGGTTTTATTACATGGATGACTGAGAAATCTTCAGAGGATAGAGATTGTTACGGATGTTTCCTGCAATTAGGGAAATCTTGTCGAAAAGATTCTTCACTACATATCCATAAGAATTAAATTCAATTAAGCAAGAAATTTCTATAACAAATTTTGCAACATAAAATAAGTTTGCAATAAGATTAGGTACGGCAGGAGTGTTACGTAAATGTAAGGGTCGACAAGGCAAAGTTAAGGAACCGTTAGAAGATATGGGAAGAGTATTACCATTTCCAGTGATCATTTGAACAGGATTATGTAATGGTTGAACGGAGTCAAGAATGGTGATATTTGGTGTCATGTGGGAAGAGGCTACAACATCCAGAAGCCATTTCATGATTTCACTCAAGGAGTAGGTGTTGTCTATAGGTGGTTACTCAGTAGTTTCCCTATTGTGATGGGTCATATTTGTTGAGTTTATTTGTGAAACCTCAAGTTCGTTCATCGCCAGATGTCTCCTTCTGTTGTTTTGATGGGAAGACAACAGGGAGTATAAAAACATGGTACATGGTATTGGGTCCCTAAGTTTGGCATTATTTTTGCATTCACCATCTAAATGAATCTGTTAAAAGTTTAGAAGAGTCCTCAAACCCATTTGAATCTCAACGTTAATAACAGGAGGTAAGAGATTAAAATTCTGCATTTTCATTTTTATTGTAATAGACATATATATGGTTTATTCTCATGTCTAACAGTTACTATTAGAGATAATTTACCTCTGCCTTGATATGGTTGAATTTTTGTGATTATATATATAGACGAAGGACTTTTTTGTTGCAAATATTGATGTTGTTAGAGTCAATATATTGTGGAATGACTCTTGCATATATGAGGAAATCCAATTTTGTTTAAAATGACTTGAATCATCAAAAACAGAGTTTTAAAAGCCAAGATATAGAAGGATTTATAAAATGGGTCGGATCCGGGTTGAGTTGACCCAGCTGAAGGTTAAAGACGTTGAAAAACATTTTCATTTTTGTTGAATACGAGTTCCATAACAAATTTCTGGACATATTTTTCATGAGGCCCACCATCTTTTAATTGTTTAATGCATTTACATGAGAGAAAACAAAACTTTGTTTTACGTGGGGCACCCATCATGAAAGCTTTTTTTTTTGTATTTACATATTGGACTCATAAACATTTTAGCTTTGACAAATTAGTACACTTTTGTTAAATTGAATGATTTAAATCATTGTTTGATTTAAATTCATGTATATGTTTTTTTAATGCAAATATGTGATATTGATGCATGATTAATTAGTTTTAAAGGATTATGTGGAACCTTTATTATTAATATTTTGCATAAAATGAGGTGCCATGTGATTAATATAATTTTAACTAGTTAAAGATTTGCCAGAACATCTTTGATTAAGAGAAAAATGACAAAAATTGTAATTAATCATATTCAAATATAATAAAATTTATCCCACTGGAATATTTATTATATTTGCATGGTTAATTAGGATAATTTTCTTAATTTACCCACAGGTATTAAGAAAAGAAATATAATTTGATAACTTCATCATAAAGGTTATGTATGAATATTTTTAATTAAAACTTATGTTATATGATTGCATGTTTTAACATTGGTAAAACATGATATATGTTTATTTGCTTAAAAAATTTAGTGAAATAAGCATGTTTATTTGAATTTTGCGCAGTTATTCAACCTGTGAACTTTTCTGATATTCAATGTGATATTTCCGAATTGAATGGTGATAACTATAAAATATAGAAAAAGAAGATTCTCCTCCAATTAAGATGGATGAACATTGATTATGCTATCTGGAAAGATGAACTACTTGCACCTATTGAAACTAGCACTCGGGCTAAAATTGCTCTTTATAAACGTTAGGAGCGAGGTAATCGCCCTAGCACGATGTACATAAAGACCAAAATTCATGATAGTTTCGTGGTTCTATTGAAGAGTGTAATCATTTTAAGGATCTATTGAAGGCTATTGATGAACAATTTGAATCTTCAAATAAGGCCTTAGCTAAAACCTTAATGACCAAGTTATTATCAATAAAGCTCACGACTGTTAGAGGTGTGCTTCAGCGCATCTGTAAATGAGGGACATTGCAGCTCAGCTAAGGTCTCTTGAGGTTGAGATGTCTGAGTCTTTCCTTGTGCATTATATACTTAATTCCCTTCCACCTTAATATGGACGTTTTAAAATCTCTTACAACACACGTAAGGATAAATGGTCTATCAATGAACTATTGACCATGTGTGTTCAAGAGGAAAGGGGGTTGGTAATTGAATTGGGTGAAAGTGAACATATGGCCACAAAAGGAAGGAATAGAGGGCAAGCCAGACAAAAGGAAAGGGTAAAATACTAATCTATACTGAGATAAAAAAGGATTTCAATCCTAAATTTCACTTCTACAAAAAGAAAGGGCACATAAAGAAAGATTGTGCCAAATTTAAGGCTTGGCTTACGAAGAAAGGTATTTTAATCTTACTTGTTTTTTATGAATCTAATATGGTTTATGTTTGTTATAACACTTGGTTGATTGATTCTAGTTCTACAATCCATATTTCCAATACCTTGCATGGTTTTCTAAACTATAGGAACCCAGTGGACAGTAAATAATGCATCTATTCAGGCGACAAGATGCATTCACATATGGAAGTTGTTGAGCTATGGAAATTAGTTTTGAATTATAGTTTTGTTTTGAATTTGGAAAGAACATTTTATATTTCAAGTTTCTCTAGAAATTTGATTTCAGATTCAAGACTTGTACCTTTAAGATATTCTTTTAACTTTTCAAATACTTTATTTAGTTTATATCATGGATCTGATCTTATTGGGAATGGTACAATAATTGTCTTTTCTGAATTAATTTGCAAGGAAATATTTTCGACAATACAATGCATGTCCATAATAATGTTGGTATTAAAAGATGTGTTATAAATGAACACTTCATGTTGTGGCATAGAAGATTGGGACATATTTTCCTTGAAAGAATTAAAAAATTAGTGAATGATGGAGTACTTAATACTCTGGATTTTACTGACTTTGATGTTTATGTGGACTGTATAAAGGGAAAGCACAGCAACATGACAAAGAAAGGTGCCAAGAGGAGTTCAGACATATTAGAGATCATACATACAGACATTTGTAGTTTAGAAATGGACTCGCATGGTCAGAAACACTTCGTCTCATTTATAGATGATTACTCGCGATATATGTACCTCTACTTGCTTCATAATAAGAATGAAGCATTAGATTCCTTTAAGGTATTTAAAACGGAAGTAAGAGATAATGAGGTAAGCATATAAAGATTGTAAGATCAAATAGAGGTGGAAAATTTTATGTTAGATACACTAAGGATGAACAAGCACCTAGTCCATTTGTGAAGTTTCTTCATGAGCATGGGATAATAGCTCAATTTACCATGCCTGCTTGGGTCTCTGGACAAAAATGATGTAACAGAAAGAAAAAACCTAGCATTATTCGACATGGTGCAAAGTATGCTTAGCAATTCTAAGCTTCCTAAATCTTTATGAACTTAAGCTCTTAAATTGACAATGTATATATTAAATCGAGTTCCAACCAAGGTTGTTCCAAAAAACACCATTTGAGTTATGGAAATGTTGAAAACCGAGCTTGAGACATATACACGTTTGAGGACTATAAGTGGGTATTTCATTAGATATGCTAAAAGGTCCAAAGGGTACAAATTTTATTAAATGTCCATCTCATAGTACTGTGGAATTAAGAAATGCAAAGTTTTTTAAGAATGACTTGATCATTGGGAGTGATCAATCTCAGGCTTAGTTCTTGAGAAAGATCATTGTGAAATACAAACTCTTACTTCAAGCAATATATTGATTGTCATTCATATCATCCCTTAAAGTTAAACGGGCGTTGAACAACCAATCACTAAAGTTCCACAAACCGTTGATGATAATCTAGTAAATCTGATTATTTAGCAATTAATAGAGGTTGTTGAGTAACCAGTTGTACAGGCTACTCCTCAAGAGGGGGCTAATACAACATTAGGAAGATCCACTAGAGATAAGAAATCAGTAATACCTAGTGATTATATTCTGTATCTATAAGAAATTGACTATAATATTGTAGCCAAAAATGACCCTGAAATGTTTTCGCAAGCCATGAGTTGCAATGAATCTCAATTGTGGTATAATGCCATGGTATATGAGACGAATTATATGGCATCTAACAATGTCTGGAATCTTTTTAAGTGGGCTAATGGTGCAAAGGCCATTGGATGTAAACGGGTCTTCAAGACAAAAAGGGACTCATTAGGTAACATTGAAAGATATAAAACTAGACTTGTTGCCAAAGGATTTTCTTAATAAGAGGGAATCAATTACACAGAGACCTTTTCTCCTATATCTAAGAAGGATTCCTTACGAGTAATTATGGCATTAGTTGCCCATTTTGATTTGAAACTGCAACAAATGGATGTAACAACAATGTTCCTAAATGGAGATCTAGAGGAAGAGGTTTATGTGAAACAACCAAATGGATTCTCCTCTAGTGATAATGAACATTTGGTATGCAAGCTTAAGAAATCCATATATGGATTGAAACAAGCCTCTCGTTGATGGTACTTGAAATTTCATGATATTATCTCTTCATTTGTTTTTGTAGAGAATATCATGGATCAATGCATATATCAAAAAATTAGAGGGAGTAAAACTTGTTTTCTTATTTTATATGTGGATGATATTCTACTTTCCACCAATGATAAGGGTTTGTTATATGAGATGAAACAATTTATTTCTAAGAATTTTGATATGAAGGATATAGGTAGGGCATCTTTTGTCATTAGCATTAAGATCCATAGGGACAAATCTCAATATATTTTGGGTCTATCCTAAGAAACTTATATCAATAAGATCTTAGAGAGATTTCGGATGAAAAATTGTTCACTGAGTATAGCACCTATTGTGAAGGGTGATAGGTTCAATTTAAACCAGTGCCTGAAAAATGAGCTTAAAATGGAACAAATGAAAAATATTCCATATGCTTCTAAGTAGGGAGCCTAATGTATGCTCAGGCTTATACAAGACCTAACATTACATTTATTGTTGGAATGTTGAGAAGATATCATAGTAACTTAGCTATAAATCACTGGAGAGTTGCCAAAAAGGTAACGAGATACCTTCAAGGGATCAAAGATTACATGAAGGTATCTCATGATCAAAGATTACATGCTTATGTATAATTGAACTAATAATCTTGAGGTAGTTGGTTACTCAGATTTAGACTTTGTTGGTTGTATTGATTTAGGAAAGTCAACATCTAGATATGTGTTTATGTTCGCTAGTAGAGCCGTATCTTATAGGAGTTCAAAGTAGACTTTAACTGTTACTTCTACCATGGAGGTTGAGTTTGTTTCTTCTTTTAAAGTTACCTCATATAGTATGTGGTTGAAGAGTTTCATATTTGAGCTTATAATTAAGGATTCCATTTCTAAGCCATTAAGAATGTACTGTGACAATTCAACTGCAGTTTCTTGGCCAAAAACAACAAAAATGGTAGTCGAAGTAAGCACAATGACATTAAGTATTTGGTCATTAGGGAACATGTCAAAGAGAACAAAGTGGTCATTGAACACATTAGTAATGAATTAATGATTGTTGGTCCTTTAGCAAAAGGCATGCCACCAAAGAGTTTTAAGGATCATGTTGCTATAATGAAACTCGGTTCCATTATATGATTTATTGTATTTACTTTCACGAAACTCTTATTATTTTTGTTGTTTTCTCATTTTGGTGTACACTTTTTTATTTTAAGAATAACAATTACTATAAACCTATAATAAATATAAAGGTTTATTCATCCAATTAAAGTGGAATAAGAAATATGATGAATCGTGATACATGGAAGATAATACTCACATTTAGAAAACTTATAATCATGATTCGTGCATTTGATTTCTTTAATTGGGTAGAAGTTTCATAACTTTTAGATAAAATATCTAACCTAAGTGGGAGAATGTTGTTTACGGGTGGTTACCCAGCAGTTTCCCTGTTGCGATGGGTCGTACTTGTTGAGTTTATTTGTAAAACCTCACGCTTGTCCACTGCCAAACATCTCCTTCTGTTGTTTTAATGGGAAGACAATCAGAAGTATAAAAATGTGGTAAATGGTATTGAGTCCCTAAGCTTGAGTTGTTTTTTGTTGAAGGAAGTGATTAACTCTGCTAATGATGTTGATGGGACACCACCAGCTCCGCCACATTCCACAATGCCAATGGGTGGTGGTGCCAGTGAACTTTCCTAGGTTGTCTTTGGAGCACCGTGTTAGGCTTTAGCCCCATATTTAGAACATGAAGTAGGAACAATAACATGAAGAGTTTTAGTCCCAGGGGTTAAATTCAAAAGCATTATCAATGCATGACGGAAAGGTATTATCATCTCAATGGATGGAATGATATTAATCTTCGATATACTTTTATATCATCCTTTCCAGATGAAATACAACTAGAACTTCAAAGGACCATAGCTTCTCTTCAACGAGATATGTCGACTATTTCTCTTGGAGAAATCAGTTCCACAGAAAGGAAGGCATGAAGCCTTGGAAGCAAAACTTTGAAGTGAAGAACAGGAGCAACAAGTACAGACGCATGCGATTTTTCAAAAAGTCATCACATCGCCAGAAAGGAAAATTGCGATGTTTTGTCTATGGAAGCAAGGAACACTTAGCTAACAACTGTCCTAAGGCACAACTGATGACTCTTCAGCAAATCTTGTTGATCTTTCAAAACTCTCTAATATTCTGACGACGATGCCTCATTATACTGAAGAAACTGAACCAGTTATCAGTGAAGCTGAATCCACAGGTACTGAACACTTCAAACCTGAACCTGCACTTAAAGAAACACCAGCTATGACAGCAGCACAACAGACAACCAAGCCTAACTGTCAAAAGATGTTCTGATACACCAGATCCTCATAGGAGGCAAGTGTAGAGCATACTAATCTCTTCAATCTTTCACTCAAGAAGGAACAAGATAAAAAGGTTTAAAGGTTTCGGAGAAGAGACACTATTTTTTTCTGTGGAAGTAAAGGGTACAAGTCATTCACAGAGGTAGGAGTCCTAGTGAACAAAGGTGGAAACTCCTTTTTATAACGGGCAAATCGAGGAAACTCCATAAGCCAAAACAATGGGATAGGAAGTTTCAATGCAAAATTCTCTGAATCCATAAGTACTGAACACTTCAGACCTAAACCAGCACCTTAAGAAATACCAGCTACTACAGCAACACAACAGACAACTAAGCCTACCTCAGGACCTTGGTTTACTTTTGATGATCTACCTCCAAAGAAATGGCAAGATAGACTTCATGAGTTCGGTGCATGAATTGATTTACAAATGACCAGACCTAATCATCCACTCCAAGATATTTTGTCTGTTACCCTAATCGCACCCAGAACCATGACCCAAATCTCCCTTTCCCCCTGATCTCGTCCCCTTCAAAGGCTGACCCTCCTTCCCTTCCTACCCACCACTCCCTTCCGCCACCACATCCCTCTTCTCAGGCCCCAGCTTCAGCCCAATCGTCGGGCGAGACTCCTTCAGCACCTCAACATACCTGGAAATCTGTCGTTGCTGCCAGCTTAAGTGCCTCGGCTACGGAGAAATCCCTAACCTACTACCCTCCGGAAGTCAAGGATAACCAAATCTTCGTTATTCCTCTGATGGAATTGGCCAAGCAAGGTGCGTCTCAATTTCACACTACCCTTATCGGTTTTTTCCTCGGTAAACACCTAGCTTTTCCTCTGGTTCAGTGAGCTCTCACTCGTTCATAGGCTACATTTGGACTGAAGGAGATCCTCATTACTAGCTCGAATAACTTCCTCTTTAAATTTGTTGATGAGTTTGGAATGAATGAAGTTCTGGAGAAAGGACCATGGCATGTACAGGGTAAGCCTCTGTTCTTACGAAAATGGTGTCTAAATGGAGGAGAGTCACAGGTGGTTCGTTTAGCCCCTGTACGGACTCGGTTTTACAATGTCCCCATTGAGTATTGGTCGACAGAAGGCCTTGGACGGATAGCCAGTGCAGTCGGTGTCCCTCTTCTCATGGATACCCCTACAGCAAAGATGACCCGCATTGTCTATGCGCGGGTTTGTGTGGACTTGGAACTCTATCAGCCTTGGCCTGATTCCTTTCAACCTGCAAATTATACCGCTGAGGGGCAGACAATCTATAAGGAAATTAAAATAGAGTATGAATGGCTGCCAGATCCTCCAGTCTCTAAGAAAGAATGGGCACCAATGGGGAGGAAGTTTTCTACAGGTTTGCAACAGGAATTGGTGCACGATAAGGCAGATCGGAATGTTACCCTTCAGGGTCACCAGGAGCAGCCTCCTACTTCAGTACCTACCAGTTCCCACTCCCCCCTAGTGCAGAGCCTCCAGCAGAACCCATGGATCCTTAGGTTCCAACTTAGACAGCCCTAGAGGGTCATAATGGCTGTCTAGGCAGCCAGGCAGCTCCTGCCCCAACTCTAGCTGCAGAAGATAGCCTGCAGGAAGGTGCCCACATTGGTAAATCCGAAGCTCCAGTACCCCCTGCCGCAACTCAAGTAAGTAATTCTTCTTCCTCTCCTAGTTTTGAATTGGTTCCATGTAGTTCTGGTATGCAGGGAGGGGCAGAGGGGGAATTTACTAGCAAACCAAATAGGAAATCCAGGAGGAAGATTAAGTAGGTTTTCTTAGGAAGGTCTGTGTTATGGATTTGATTTTTTGGAATATTAGAGGGCTCAATAGCCCTAATAAACACCTTGCTGTCAAGGCAAGTCTTAGGAATATTTCTGCTGGTTTTGTGTGCTTGACTGAAACCCGAATTAGATCCCCTTCCTTTTTGAATGATATTTGTTCAGTGCTCTTTCCTAGATGGCAGTACTTCACTAACATAGATCAAGCCTCCTCTGCTAGGATAGTCATTGCCTGGAATCTTGACAGATTTACTTGTACCCGATTAAGCTCTTCTGATCAATTTCTCCACTTAGAGGTTCTTCCTATCCATAGTTCCTCTCCCTTATTTATCACCTGTGTGTATGGTTCCAATAATCTCCAATATAGGAAACTCCTCTGGGCAGCTTTGACTCGAATCTCCTCCACTGTAGGCACTCACCCTTGGCTGACAGCTGGGGATTTTAATGCTATTTTGAACCCTTATGAGGCTGGCCCCCATTAGTTCCTTAGCTTTGTAGGGAGTGAGGGATCTTAGACAGTGTGTAGACGATTGTGCTCTGTTTGATCTTAATGCTAGTGGTCCAACCTTTACTTGGACCAACAAACAAAGTGGTTCTCTTTATGTAGCCCGAAAGTTGGATCGAACTCTTATTAACTCTGAGTGGGCTTCTAATTTTCCCACTTCTTATAGTGTCACTCTTAATCCTAACATATTTGACCATTCTCCTTTGGTGGTTAGGGCCCTGCGCCTCCTTCCTAAGAGGTCCTCCCCCTTTAGATTCTCCAATTTCGTTGTCAATCAACCTTCCTTTCTTCCAACTGTTGCGGAAGCTTGGAGTAGTCAATGTCGAGGTACCCCTATGTTTCAAGTGGTGTCTAAGCTAAAAGTGGTGAGGACGACCCTCAAATCCCTTAATTCCTGTCAAATAGGTGATGTTAGTGCTCGGGTGGCTAGTTGTCAGACGAACCTCAATAACATTCAGGATCAGCTTCGAATTGACCCTTAGTCTTCTATGCTGAAAAATAGTGAATTGGATGCTATTCAGGCTTTGCTTAGAGCCCTCAGAGATCAAGAATCCTTTTTCAAACAAGCTTCCCGTATTAAATGGCTTCAAGAGGGGGATAGGAACACGAAATTTTTTCACCAAACCCTCATAGCTCACCGGAATCGAAATAGTATCCATTCTCTATGCCTACCCAATGGTACAAGAATTTTTTAGCTTCAGCAGATTCAAAACCAGTTCAGGGATTACTTTCAACTCTCTTTAGGTAGTTCTCAATCTCTTCCCCCTTCTCAAGATTTTGTGGCATCTCTCTTCCCTAGCCCTCTCTCTGCAAGCTTCACTTCTCCTCTTGTTGAGGAAGTCTCTCCTCAGGAGATTTAAAGGGCTCTCAATTCCCTTCACCCCACTAAGGCCCCAGGCCTAGATTGTAGCGCCCCCTCATTGTAGGGTACTCGACGGGAAACCCGAAGGTCGCTCCGATGAGTATCCCACGATAAAGATGCACCACCAGAACCTTTCTACTAATATCCACATGGCATCGCAATAATTAA
>JANZLX010178561.1:0-12614 GCA_025531955.1 Erythroxylum orinocense
CCTCCTAAGTGATTCCCGCACATTCCTTCATGAACTTCGGCCATTGCCCGTTCTGCCTCTTCTTCGCTCAAGCAACGCAATAGCAGCCAGTCGTAAGAACGCTTGTACAGGATGTCATTAACAATCACATATTCAACAGCCTTTACCCTTAGTTTCTTGGCTCCCAGGGCTTCTAGCGGCTGTGTTCCATTAAAAAGGTATTGTCTGATCGACTCTATCCAACTTGATTGTTCAACATCTGTTTCGAGGACTTCACCGGCTTTCTGAATGCTAGGCTGGTCTATCCGCTCGACCAAAATGTTATTCTTTGCATTTTGATCAGAAGTCATCTTGGAAAGCGTGTCCGCCTGAGCATTTTGCATCCTTTCTATCCTGCTGACCGAGTATTCTTCAAAATTACTCAACTCTTGCTTTACCAATTCCAAATACTTGATCATATTGTCTCCTTTTGCTTCATACTGCCCAGTGACTTGTCTGACCACTATTTGGCTATCGCTGTACACCTTCAAATATTTCACCCCCATCTCTCTTGTCAACTGAAGATCGGCTATTAAAGCTTCGTATTCTGCCTCATTATTGGATGCTCTAAATTCTAATCGGAGAGCATACTCCACCTTTTGTTCCCAGCATGGGCTGATCAAGACCACTACTGCTCCGCATCCTTTATCGTTGGACAACCCATCAATAAATAAACTCCAAGCAGGGCGTTGCTCGTTTTGTGAGGAAAGTTGACTCATCTCTGCAACAAAATCCACCAATACTTGGGCTTTGATCGTTGTCCGTGGTTTATAGTGTGTATCAAACTCTCCCAGCTCTACTACCCATTTTACTAACTGCCCAGAGGTTTCAGGTTTTTGAAGGCATTGCCTGAGGGGTTGATCAGTCCATACCTCAATTGTGTGACTCTGGAAGTAGGGCCTGAGTTTCCATGCTGTGGTTATCAATGATAGGGCCAGCTTCTCAATAGGTGTATACCGCGCTTCTGACCTGTTCAATACCTTACTGATATAATAGATCAGGAATTGTTTATTTCCGTCCGATCGAACGAGAACTGCGCTAATCGCCCCCTCTGTAACTGCCAGATAAATGATTAACTTCTCCCCCTCAGAGGGGCTCTGTAAAATGGGCGGACTGGTCAGATATTGCTTCAAATGCTGAAATGCTCTCTCGCACTCATCCGTCCATTAGAAATAGGTCACGTCCGTCTTCCTTAAAATTTTGAAAAATGGGAGGCATTTATCCCCCACCCTAGAGACGAATCTGCTCAGAGAAACTATCCGTCCTGTCAATATTTGAACATTTTTTAAGCATCGTGGTGATGGCATTTGAACGATAATCTTTTCTGGGTTTGCTTCAATCCCCCATTGAGTAATCATGAATCCCAGGAATTTTTTAGATGCCACATCAAAGACATACTTTTCAGGGTTCAGCCTCATTTGGAATTTATTAAGGGTCAGGAAGACTTCTTTAAGATCATCCACATGTTCGGCGGCCGTCCTACTTTTGACTACCATATCATCCACATAAGCCTCAGCTGTTCAACCGATCTGTTTCTTAAAACCTTCCGTAACGAGCTGCTGATAAGTAGCCCCTGTATTTTTCAAACCGAACGGCATTACTTAATAGCAATATGTGCCCTGGTCAGTTATAAAAGTCATCTTTTCTTCGTCTTCAAGACTCATTTGTATCTGATGATAACTGGAGAAAGCATTCAAGAAACTGAGAAGCTCATACCCTGATGTAGAGTCTACCAGCTGATCGATTTTGGGTAGGGGGAAGCTGTCCTTTGGGCATGCTTTGTTCAAGTCAGTGAAATCGATGCACATTCTCCATTTTCCATTTTTCTTCTTCACTAGTACCACGTTCGCCAACCATTCAGGGTACTTGACTTCCAGAATAAACCCAGCATCGAGCAATTTTCTTATCTCTTTCTCAATCACCCCTGCCTCTCTTTACTTTGCCACCGCTTCTTCTGTCTGACTGGCTTGCAGTCTTTCCGAATACCAAGAGAATGAGATGTTACTGCTCGAGAAATCCCAGGCATGTCGCTCGGTACCTAGGCAAAGACCAATCTGTTCTCTATCAAGCAATCTGTGATCTCTTTGGCCAACCCTCTTTCAAGTTCGGAGCCCAGATTTGTGAATTTGGATCGGTCTTCTTCATCCAATATGATCTGCTATGTTTCCTCGACAGGGTTCATCCTCTCAGTTTCTTCGTCAGCTCTCACATCAAGAGAACTTGTCAAAACTACCGCTTCATCAAGGGACCTCGTTTCTGCCACGTAGCATTCCCTAGCGATTCTTTGCTGACCCCTGACAATACCGACTCCATGAGGTGTTGGGAATTTCATTGCTTGATAGTAAGTTGAGACAATTGCTCTGAGGGCGTTTTGGGTGGCTCTTCTAATTATTACGTTATACGCTCTGACAAACTTCACAACCAAGAAGTCAACATTCCTCTCTATTTGAGGGGACTTTTTTTCGAACTTTACGTTCAAGAAAACTCGAGCGAATGGGTAGACTGATGCTCCTGTTACTACTTTGATGGGTCCCTTTATTGGCAGTAGTCACTCCTCCGGTATCTCCATCTACTTAAATGCATCAAAATACAGTAAGTCGACTAAGCTACCTGTGTCAATCATTACCCGTTTTACATCGCTACCATCCATATTCAAAGTGACCACTAATGCATCATCATGAGGACAGTTAACACCTTCCAGATCAGATTCATCAAACGAGATCACCCTATCGTTTTGCCTCTTCTTCTTTGTTGATAAGTCTTCAGCGACCTACCTGGCATACCTCTTTCTTCCTCTGACGATGGACCCTCCTGCTGCACTACCACTAGAGATCATGTTTATGACCCTAACCGGTCGATCATCTTGTTGTCCGGGATTTCTGTCACCTCTTACCCTAGATTGTCTTCTCGTGTCACGTCGGTCGTCTGAATTCCTATTCTGCCCCACTCCATCGGTCGTATCATTTTGCTTCCAAGGCTTTCACCAATTGTCGGACCACCGCTCCTACCCTCATTATCCTATTCAACATTTGTACCATACTTCAAAAATCTACACAGCCTTCCCTTTTGGATAAGGAATTCGATTTCTCGGAGGTTCTCGGAGGGATTCCTCTTCTGCTCTCATTGCTGCCAGTACTTCCGCATATCGCCTGTTGAGCGGGGTGAAGGATTCTCGTTGTTGGTCCTTTCGGTTGGTCGGCTTCCTCCAGCTAGACTAATCCTTCTGTCGCTTGTATAAATCATCTATTCTGCCACTTGGCCAGCAGTCATCTGCCCTACGTTTTGTGTTTTTCAAAACTTCCTCAAGCTGGATATACTTATCTGCCCGATTTCTTATCTCTTGAATAGACTTGGGCTAATCAAGGGCCAATGACTTCTTGAACTCTTCATCCCTCATGTTGCTCATAAGGGCAGCCAACATGGAAGAGCAGGTGAGGTCAGGGACTTCAACAGCTTCATTGTTAAACCGAGTGATGAACTCCCGTAAACTTTCATTCCTCCCTTAGGTCAACTGCATCACTTCCAAGGCAATCTTCTGTGGCCGTTTACTTGTAGCAAATTGATTGAGGAATAGCAGCTTAAAATCCTCAAAAGAAGTGATGCAACATGGGGGTAAACTATTAAACCATTGTCGGGCTCCTTCTTGAAAGGCTGTACAGAAAGCCTTACATTAAATGGCATCAGGGATGCAATGCAGGTTCATCATCGACTGAAAGTATTGAAGATAGTCGAGGGGATCGATCTTTTTGGTGTATTTTTCAGGCATTGGTATCTTAGTACTGACCGCTGGAAGGCTATCCAAAATCTCGGGAATGAAGGGAATGTTGTATTGTGTTGATGGCGTATCCGGACGAGAATTCATGGCCATATTGATTCGATCGTTCACGATTTTTTCGAGAGTTTCAGCAGAATGGCAATCGGCCATCATACCTATCTGTCGAGCGGGGGTTTGCTGTTGTTCCGTCTGAGATTATAAGATTTGGCGAATCAATAGATCGGCCGCTTCCTCTATTTGTCTTTGGGTAAGGGAGATTTGTTATGGAGGAGGAGGGTTTGTGTTTATGGGGTGTTAGATGTGAGGGTGTGAATTGTTTTCGGCGTTATCCTCTAGGGCTACGCTATGCTCTTCTTGATCTCGGTTTTGAGGTGGTGGTTGGTCATTCAGATGCGAAGATTGTGTTTGGTTATTTGGGTTTAATGGGGGTAACTCGTCTGTGCTAGGGTTTTGGGTGATGGGTGGAGGATGAATCTAGGGACCATGATGTGTCGGTGGAACAGCGACAGGTAATCGCAAGCCCATTCGTTGTAGTGCAAGTGCCACGACAGCGGCTACATCCGGATTTGTTGCTGCCGCCTGACTTATCTAAGTGCTTCTGGATGTGGTGCCCTGACGTTCGGCCCCACGGTGGGCGCCAACTGGTTCGGTCTGATTTTGCTGAGGCTGGGCGTCGTTGTTTGGATCCATGAGCTCAGTTGACTTCTGTTAGGAAATACCTGGAAAAACAATAGAAGGCACACCGGGGGGTTGATCGCTAGTCGACCACTCCGATGCCTAAGTCAGTTCTTTTGTAATAGTTTTGCGGCTGAGACCAGACAGTACTAGGGTTTCAATGTCATACCTGCATCATGAGGAGGTAGTGAACTTATATAGTGAATACCTGCCAGGCTTAGCTCATCATCTTGAGAATGGGTCGATCGGCTCACATGTCATCATAGGGTTGGACTTGGTCCTAGCACAACCGACTCAACCAATATTAAAAATTTAAAAATCAATATATATATTTTAATCTTTATTTATACAAGAAATAACCGTTCACCTTTTTTAATCAAGTCTTATTTAGACTTGAAATGCAGCCTCATTTTTTGGGAGCAGAGTTGCTGCTCCTAAATTGTTGTACTTTATTGTGCTTTAAAATCTTAACCATCTAATTTATTATAATAGAGCTGAGATTGATTCAAATACAACGGACACAGCAACTCAGAACAACTGTTCCCCCATCATTTAGCTCCGTTGATTCGTTTTCTTAAAATCACATATTGCGTAGTGGTTGGAATAGGAAACATTTTATTCTGCTGGCGTGATCTGATCACAGCTGTCATTGCCTCCTATTGCGTGAGTTTACGGATTATCTTAACATACAGTTTTTGGAACTGTTAAATTAGGAAGATCTCGAGGAACTTATTAAAACGTTGAAACTCCAAGCCCCTTAAAAGTACTTATACTTGACTTTGTACCATATTTTGGGCCTTTAGCAGGAAATAAATTTTCATGGACAAGTGATACTGTAATTATATCCATACAAATTAAATTTAGATTTTAAAATTAAGCATAAAAATTAAAGATTATATTTATAAGTAACTAATAATTACCTTAATTATATTTAATAATTACACAACATTAATTTTATGTAAACTTCTATTGAGAAAAATAACTCCTAATCATACTGTTATTATATCTTTTAAAATTTCAAAATTACAAGAAAAAGTTTACTCCTAAAATGAGAGAAGATTTATAATCTTATTATATTTATAAAATATTATATTTATTTATTATAAATTATTATATTTTTTACATACAATTCAAGAGAGAAATTATTTTATTTTTAAACTACAATTTAATTTGGTAAATGATTAAATATATTATATAATTGTTAGAAAATTAAACAGAGAAGGTTTAAGCAATCATATAATAAACTTAAATTTGATTTTTATATGAATCAAATTTAGATTTAAAAGTAAATCTCATTTCTTATATATAATCCGCTAAAGATTTGAACCATTTTAAATTATACTTTCATCAAATTTTATGGAATTTAACTATGTACAAGTATAATAATCAACAAAGTCTTTAATTACCACAAAGTTAACTGTTGTTACCGTATGGCCAAAAATCTACTATATATAACAAATGTTACTAACAAAAGCAAATTAAACCAAATAACATCAAAATGATTAAAAGTGATGAATGCATTAAGGACTAGGTCATCGTTTCAATCTCAGCCTACACACAATTAAACATACTTCACTGAGTTGTTATTCTCATGTCTCTCGTAACAACTATTAATTGTAAGTTAACAACAAGCCCTGTTAACTTTAGTTTTTCCTTAAGTATTTAATTAAGAAGAGCTCGTTAATTAAACCTAACTATCGAATAACCTAAAACAAGTTCTCTAGATTTAATTGGACAGTCGAATTATGAGTTAGGAAAACAGATTAATCAAGGCAACAACTACACAAGCTCGGGTCATTTAACCAAAATTACATTATCCTTAATGATTAAAAACTATTAGTTGCTCCAAATGAATTAGAAACACAATAATTACCTATTGTATTTCATTCTATCAATGGGTTCATATATAAAAACAATCAAATGGAGCATTCAATCATTCTTACACGACACTAAGTAATAAACATAGGATAACATAATCAATTCCTAAGAAAAAAAGAACAACAATCAATGAAAAAATGCTTAACTGGGTTCTTTGGTGTCAATATCACCTCCGACAACCTTCACAGGTCTCCAAAGGAATGGAGTTTTGGTTGTTTTCTTCTTCAAAACCCGAGACTCCATTCTCTAAAGACGATATCCCAAATGAAACATGTCTTCTGCTGTCACAAATCGTCCATTTGTATTAAAAACTATGGTTGGGTGAGCTGACAAAAACTCACAGGTGTGAGTGGTTGGGTCACGGCCATGATTGGCTTCTTTGAAGATCAAGGCCGTAAGCTATGCAAAATTAGTCATAAGCGTAACAACCTTTGTCATGGCCATGAGAGATGACTCATGGGCATGGCAAAATGATGTATGGCCATGAGGGATGAATGCCTCACATGTTCTTCATTTTATGTATTTTCTTGTCATATCTTGCTCTAATCCTTCTGCTTCTTACTCCATGAAGACAAGAGAGAGACAGTCTCAAGAATATGGCTCAAATATTATGCTTTCAACTCATTTTAACTCTTTCGCTTCCGAATTGTACCTAAAATCAAATATGAATTAAACTAAATGTCTTAAGCATTTCATAGCATTAATCACTAAATGTTATGGAATAAATTAGCACATATCACTTCTAGATTATAAGTTGTAATGTGTTGTATTTGACTTAGTCAAAATACCAAGCCAAATTGTCTTTGAACTCCTTTGGACAGCTTCATCGAAGATGGTATTATATATGGTTATTACTGACTTTGCTTCTCTATAAATATGGCCATTTGGCCACTACATGTATTATATGAAAAAAATCAAAAGAAAAGTGAGAGAAAAAAGGAGTGAAAGCTTTTTAAGGTGCCCAACTCTAACGAGTTGTGTAGTGTCAAGTATTAATAAAATTTTGAGTGTGTATTTTGTTAACTAGTTTATTTTTAGGCAATTATAATTGCCAACATATGGTATTAGAGCTCGGTTAAAGTGCTCTAGTAGATCAAGGTGGTTTTAATTTCAACAACTGAAGTTTAACAAGCTCAACCAATGCAATTATCTATTTTCAAGTTTGATGGAAAAAATAATAATTTTGTAATGTGAAAACTCTTAATGGAGTTATATTTGAGAAGCAACAGGTATGGTGAAATTTTGGAGAAAGGCTTAGTAGATAAAGAAAAACTGACAATTAAAGAATTACAACAACTGGTTTATGATTGTTCATTAAGTGAAAAGGCCTTTTTTTAAAATTTGTCAATATGTTGAGTTGCTGATTCTTGAAAAAACATTCCATGCTAAAACAACAAGGGAGGCTTGGAATATTTTTATCAAAATGTATGAAGGAGCAGACACAGTTAAATGTACAAGACTGCATGGTTTGAAAAAGCAACACGAGTTGATGGAGCAATCTAAAGATGAAAGTATCTGTGATTATTTTTCACGAATAGAAAATTTGATCAACGAAATGAAAAATAATGGTCATACAATTATGGAGAAAGATGTCGTGGAGAAGATCATATGCACATTGACAAGTCGATTTGATTATATTGTCATAGCATTGAAGAGTCTAAAGGTTTAAAGTCCATGACTCTCAATGATTTGCAAGCCTCATTAGAGTCTTGTGAAATGCAAATGAATGAAAGATCAACAACACAACGAAACAAGTTAAAAGAGCCAAAGTAAATTTCAGAAATGAGAAGGAAACTGCAATAGGCAAAACATAGCATACTCAAAGAAGTTCAAATTTTAGAGGTTGAGGCAAAAAATTTCAAAACCAATTCTAGACTAGGAACAAGAGAGGGTGAAACTCCTCAGGATAAATCTAATATTCAATGCTACAAGTGTAAAAATTTGATCACTATCAATCTAAGTACAAGTCACATGTTCAATTCCATAATTGCAAAAAAATATAGTCACTATAATAGAGAATGTCGTGCTCGAAGACAAGAACATAAAGATAATTGAGTTACTGTCACTAAAAATAATAGCCCAGAGACCTTGTTGATGGTGGCTCATGAAACCAGTAATAGTTATAACTGTCAATGGTTGTTAAACTCGGGTTGTAGCAATCACTTAAGTAGAAGCAAAGAAGTTGTTTTTTTCAAATTAGATGAATCCTTTTATTCTTTAGTAAAGATTGTCAATAACTACCAGATTCAAGTTTTGGGAAGAGGAAAAATTGCTATAAAATTGAATAATAGGTCTTTAAATTATATTTTTGATGTGTACTATGCTCTTACTATTTTCCAGAATCTATTAAGCGTTGGACAACTATTAGAAAAAGGTTATGATCTACACTTGAATAAAGATTGATGCACGTACACTTCAATAAAGATTGATGCGCTGTGAGTGATATAAGAAAGGCAATGATTCTATAGAAGAGAATGAAATCTAATCGCCTATTTCTAACATATCTTAATTACAGTAATACTTCTTGCTATATTATTATCACTATCAATGATAATTAGCTACGACATATGCAACTTGGGTACTTGGATTTTGTACACATTAAGTTTCTTGCAAACAAAGAGTCGGTTACAGGTTTGCCAACCATTTAAGTTCCTAAACAGATTTGTGATTCATGTGTAATGGAAAAAAAAACATAGAGATCCATTTCCTACAAAGCAGGCATAGAGAGGCATACGTTCACTAGAGCTCGTGAATTCAATTCTATGTGATGTGGAGGTTCCATCAAAAGAAAGTAACAAATACTTTATTACATTTATTGATGATTATAGTAGAAAGGCACGGGTTTACTTTTTGAAGCAAAAATCTAAGGCATGTGAAGTACTCAAGAATTTTGTAGTGTATATTGAAAAACAAAGTGATTATTCTATTAAGACTTTGAGAACGGATAGAGGCAAAAAAATATATTGCTTGTGATGACTTATAAAGAAAGCATGAGATTAGGCATCAATAGACAGCTAGGTACACTCCTCAACAAAATGGAGTCAGAAAGGAAAAACAGAACTATCATGGATATAGTGAGATGTTATTTTATAAGAAATTACCTAAAAGTTTCTGGGCAGACATTTTGGCTTGTGCAGTCTATATTTTAAATAGGTATCCTATTAAAAGTATTAGTGATAAAACTCCACAAGATGCATGGAGTGGACGAAAGTCTAATCTTAGTCATCTTCACATTCAATTCCTAAAGAATCAACTCATGTTGATCCTAAAGTGTCATCTCCTTCTACTTCACCTTCACTTAGGCGCTCAGAATGAGAACATCATCCACCCACTTATTTGAAAGATTATCAAGTAGGTGAAGATGACAATAATGATGAAGTTGTGGCTCATTATGCTTTCTTTGTAGATTGTGATCTAGTAATGATCAAGGAAGCAGTGAATGATGGTTGTTGGATTAAAGCAATGGATGAAGAAATATATGCCGTAGAAAAGAATAAAACATGGGAGTTAGCCATATGGGAATTAGCCACTTTACTAAAAGGAAAGAAGCACATTAGCGTCAAATACAAGACAAAGTATAAGCCCAATGGAGAAGTGTAATGCTTTAAAGCATGATTAGTTGCAAAAGTCAAAATCAGGTTACAAGAAAAAGTCAGGTATCAATTATTTTGAAGTATTTGCACCTGTTTGCAGAATGGATACTGTACATTTAATTATTTCACTTATCGTTCAAAGTAATTGGAAGATTTATCAAATGGATGTCAAATAAGTCTTTTTGAATGGTGTTCTTGAAGAAGAAGTATATGTTGAGCCACCACTACGACATGTAAAGCAAAGAGAAGAAGATAAGGTTTATCAGCTAAAGAAGGCATTGTATGGTCTTGATTAAACACCAAGGGTGGGTTTACTCATATTGATACTTATTTCATTGAACATGGTTTTCATAAGTGTCCATATGAACATTCTTTGTATATCAAGATTTAAAGGGAAGGACACATTGTTATATTTTGTCTCCATGTATATGATTTGATCTTTATTGCTAATAATTCAAGACTGTTGTCAGAATTTAAGAAGGATATGGTTGCTCACTTTGAGATGACAGATATGGAATTAATGTCCTACTTTTTTTTTATTAAGGTAAAGCAAACAAATGAAGGCGTATATATTTCACAACATAAATATGTAAAAGATATTTTAAAGAAATTCAAGATGAATGTGTGCAAGCCAATTTTAACACCAGTTAAAGAAAGGTTAAAGCTTATGAGAGATGGCAGCGGTGATTTAGTATGCAACAAACTTCAAAAGACTTATTGGAAATCTAAGTACCTAACTACAACCAGGCCAGATATTGTTTATGGAGGGGGAATTGTGAGCAGATTGATAGATTCGATACGATAATCGTTGGCAAGCCGCAAAACAAATTTTAATAAAAGTACGATTGATGATGACATATTTTATTCAAAAAATAAAAATATATGACTAGTTGGATATATAGATAGATAGTGATTGAGTTGGTAACATGGAAAAGAGGGGAAAAAAACACATCAAGTTATATCTTTCATCTTGGTTCTGGAGCATTTTGTTAGTCTTCAAAGAAACAAGTAAAAGCTCTTTCAACTACAAAAGCAGGGTGTATAACAGCAACAATTTGTGCTACTCAAGCCACTTAGCTATGGATGATGCTTAACAAATTACAACACCAACAAGATAGTCCAACGACAATCTACTACAATAATAAATCAACAATCGCTTTAACAAAGAACCCAGTATTCCATAGTCGAAGTAAGCATATTGACGTTAAACATCACTACATTTGAGATTTAGTTAAAGATAAAGAAATAATATTTGAGTATTGCGCATCTAAAGGTCAAATAGTAGATATTTTCACGAAGACTATGAAAGCTGAGCTATTTAACAAGTTGAAGAACATGCTCAAAATGATTAAACCAAGTTTAAGGGAGGATGTTAGAAACTAAACTTGCACAGGCTCACTTTACCTTGGGCTGAAAAATAGGTGGGTGGTACGATTTTAATTCATGACTACTTGATCAAAAAGGCTCTGATACTATGTGAAATTTGCAATGAGCCTACGGGTCCACACAAGAAGGAAAGTTAGACCACATCTAAGTGAGGTTCTATTATAAAACTAATTGGCAATAAGTGGAGTGGCCTACTAGGCTTATATGTTAGCCTTTTTTCTCCTCTTTTTCTAATATGAGGCACTCACATATGAGTATTCTCAACAAATACATGCTTCTAAATTACGAGTTTTAATGTGTTGCATTTGACTGAGTCAAAATACCAAGTTAAATTGTCTTTGAACTCCTTGGACAGCTTCATTGAAGCTAGCATTATAATCAGTTATTATAGACTTTGCTTTTCTATAAATATGGCCATTTAGCCATTACAAGTATTAGATAAAAAAATCAAAAGAAAAGTGAGTGAGAAAAGGTGTGAAAGCTTTGTAAGGTGCCTAACTCCAACAAGTTGTGTATTATGAACTATTAAAAAAATTTGAGTGTGTATTTTATTAACTAGTTTATTTTCAGGCAATTATAATCGCCAACAACAAATTATGCTTAAAAGTCGGAAAGACTTCACTGATACAAATGGAGATGGACCTACTAGTGGAGCCACGTTTCACCGACTTATATAAGCACTCAGTATCGAAATAGAACAGCAAAATCTTTCCTACACGAGATAGATAGATAGATAAGCACTCAGTATCTTTTTCTATATAGCAAAACTTTTTCTAGCACAAGTGTGGGTATATATATATATATATATATATATATAATCTCGTACTTTGTCTTTTATCCATTGTGGGAGGAAACTTATCTCAGGAAAATTTGGTAATGATAAATATATCGAATTTAGGGCTCCTAGATTGGGAAGAAAATGGAGAACCCTTCGGACCACCTTCTACCCCTCCTGGATTCGATTAAGCAAAAAAGGAAAAAAGGAGGGGAAAAGGGGGTTACCCGAGATGGTATCAGAGCCGAGACCTCTACTGTTATTAAATATCTGTATAAATTTTAAGTTATTATGTTTATGTGGTTATATACTTTGTATTGAGTTATGCTTTGCAATACTTTGTATTTATATCAATGTTTGTATTAAGTTAGAATATGAATATAGAAAGGAATATGGACTTTAAGATACTTGAGGAAGAAGATACATCATTAAAAATCGATAAAGAAATTATTGAAATACAAAAAACCATAATATATTATGGACAAAAAATATTACAATATTGTGAACAGATAAC
>JANZLX010178593.1:0-12610 GCA_025531955.1 Erythroxylum orinocense
AACAAACAAAATCTCATTCAATAGGAATCCACTTTAAGATCCCACAATGCAAAATCACTGAAATAGATTCTAGCATAGTTAAACCCAAGCATTTTTCTAAATTCTATAAACTAGAATCCTTCCAAAATTTCAAAGATTCAAAAAGATTATACCTTGATTCTTCACCCAACGAAGAGATGTTTAGCTCAAATGGAAGCTCTTTTCTTCCCTAACTATGTGGTTTGGACCAAAGTCCTTGGAAGCCATCTGCCTAGCCCAGATCTTCTGATTGGCATGGATGTCTATAAGGTATCTCCACTCCAAATCCTCCCTACAGGGATTAGCTGTCGAGCTAATTTCAGTTCTTACACAGATATCAAAAATGTGTTTGAACTCACATAAGTGTCACCTTCGTATGAAGATCTAAGACATCAATTCTTAGAACATTGTCCTGAGAATCATGCACAGTTCTCACATCCTCATCTTTTGTGAAAGAATCCTCACATCTCCATCCATCTCCCATTAAAAAAGAGTGGGGACATCAATCCTACCAAGGCTACTCATCCATATATGAATCATAATGATTTGAAATTAGCGTAAGATGGATTTGCAATTCTCTTTCAATAAGGATTGATCGAGCCCACACAATCTAACTGGGCTTGTTAAGCCTTCTACGTGAATAAGAGATCTGAACAGAAGTGAGAAAAAAAAAGGTTGTTCATTGACTATAAACCTCTCACTTCTTTCCTACAAGATGATAAGCTTCTCCTGCCAAATATTAATACATAAGTCATGTTTCTTAAGGAAGCTACAATTTTCTCCAAGTTTGATTTGCAAGTAGGATTTTGGCAATCGAGAATTGACCCCTGGGAATGATACAAGACAACTTTCTATATTCCTAATGCCCAATCTCAATGGACTGTAATGCCATTTAGACTCAAAGTAGCCCCCTTCGCAATTTCAACGGGCCACGACTAAAATCTATGAGCCCATTCTCTTAACTACGTTAGTCTATGTTGACAATGTACTATTATATTCGAAAACCCATGAAGAACACAAGGCCTTACTCCAATGTTTTTTGGATTTGACAAAACAACATGTGATTATGCTTTCAACCAAAACGAGCCATATTGGGACGACCCAAATTGAATATTTGAGTATGCATTTTCATAATGGTTATTATCAACCTAGTCCACATATCACCATTGAACTATTACACTTTCCTTATGAAAATCTCAACACTAAATAGATTCAACAATTCCTTGTAATTGTCAAATACATTAAGGAATTCATCCTTTATGTGGCTGATTATACATCATCCCTATCAAAATTGCTGAAGAAGAATTCTTCACATGGGGAAAAGATCAAACCACAACCATTCAACACTTAAAGAAAGCATGTTAAAACCCACCAGTTTTAAAGATTCCTAGCAAAGGCTAGTGCATTCTACAAATAGACACTAGTGATCACTATTGGGGTGCTATCCTCATTAAAGAGCTTGATAGGAAACGATACCACTGTGGTCATGCCAGTGGGTAGTTCAAAGAATTTGAAAAGCAATACCATTCTACCTATAAAGAAATTTGGTGGTAAAAAGGGAATTGAAAAGTTCAATTTTGTCTCAGCCCTTATCACTTTATGATAAAAACGGATAACACCGCTTTACCTAAGATTTTTGAGCTTAAAAAGAAGACACTACTAGACATCTAGTTCCTTTGATAGCAAGAATGGCTCTCCTGCTATAAATTTAGATTCGCTATATCAAAGGACATCACAATATTCTTGCCGAACTTCTTTCTCGACCTAAGAAACAGATTCAGTTGATCTCTCCTCTTCTCTCCACAACAATACCTCTCCTCTTTCCCATCATAGAGTTTCCTTAGTAAGCCAAAACTATAAAATCCTTTCCTTCTCTCTCTAAAAAGCCTCCAACTGTATAAAAGAGATTCTTACTCTTCTCCGACAGAGTCTTTTTTATTATCTTCACCTTACACTCATCACTCTCAAAGTTCCTCCTTATCCTCATCATTTTGATTCTATCACACCATATCAAGTGCTTTATCATCATTATGATACACTAATTGAACCAACATTGTGGCATCTATGGGCATTATCTGCTCAATATGCTTGTCCTATTTCCCTTTCTGCTCTGTATGTCTACAAACATCTTTCAGACCCTACCAATTCTAAATCTCTCTTATGAACCTTCCTTTAATGGTTCCAGCCTCTGTCAAAATGACGCATTTAGATGTCCCAAATCTTGAATAGACACCAACTCTAGGATATTCCCTTATGACATCAAAAGGCTTATTTCATTTTTATCATCCATCATCTTTACCGTTTGATGACAACAAGCTACATCTATACCCTTAATCACATTCAACTTTGGTGTACCTCTGTTAACTGACCTACAGATCACAACAACTGATGATTGATTTACATTCCTTCCTGGATCATTTAATTCATCATCCTAGAACAACTCCATCCACTAAATGCACATCTCTAGGCCCTGATCCTAGAGATTTTACTCTCTTAGAACCCATTTCTCCCTCTACTAGATATTGGGCTTCAATTGACCAGTTTACTTTTATTGGTTTTATCATCATGGCTGGCGACATGCCTTGTCCTCCAAGCTTTGCAACCCAACAACGAGCTGCTCATGCTAAAAGTTTGACACATCCTAACAACATTGAGCCTAATGAGCTTGACCCATTTTCAGATGCTCAAAGCCCATGGCCTCCAATTTGGTCTAACACATAAATTGATCATTTTATCTAAACCATGTAAAAAGTTGATGATGACATGGACTTAACAAAAGATTTCGACAATGACAATGATGCCCACATTTTCTCTCTACCTATAAAAGAATCTTTGGAACCTAGTGTTTCCCAATCATTCTTCTTTTTACTATTTGCTTTTGTAAGTTAGTAAGCATTATTGTACGTAGGTAATCTTTTCCTTAAAGTTGTGTGTCTTTATCCCCTTGCTTAGTCTATAAAAGCAAGGCTCTTTGGAACCTAGCGTTTCCTAACCATCCTTCTTTTTACTATTTGCTTTTGTAAGTTAGTAAGCATTATTGTACCTAGGGAATCTTTTCTCTAAAGTTGTTTATCTTTATCCCCTTGTTTAGTTTATAAAAGCAAGGCTTCTCTTTCGTTGTACTCAGATTCTCATCAAGAGATTATCATCAATAGAAAAAATTGTGCGATTTCTTCTATAACTTCTTTCTAAGTTCTCTCTCTTTTGAAAGCTTGATTATGAAGTAATGTAGTCCTGGTCGTATAAAAAGATACTTATGCTCTACACTTGTCTCTTCATGAGGATCTTGTGTATAAAAAAATCTTAGACCATAGATCTTGTTTGAGGTCGTTGTTAAACAAGGAAAGATTGTAGAGTGTAAATTTCTAAGAGGCAGGACTTGAGAGTTGATGCTTGTTGAGAAAAGAGGACTTGCGTCTCGACTAGCATACCTAAAATTTATACTACAATCAATCTTTGTTTATCCTTAATCTCTTATGGATGTTTTGTTTTATACACCACTTTGAATGGTCTATAGGTTGGAAACTCATGATGCAGCTCCAATGAGACTTATTGATGAAATATTTCACGAGCTTAAGAGTCACAATAAGAAGAGCTCTTCTCGATTCTTTGGTATAGACAATGTCACATACTTTGCTGATATACTCCTCGTGTGCCCCTGACCAAGGGTAACTCGAGATTATATTAATTAAATGCAAACAATTATAATTTGTTTTAAATATAATTTATCATTTATTCTACGCTAATGTGGTTAATGTTGAGTTTGACATAATCAAATTTCATTAGCTGTGGTAGTAGGAGACAGAAGAGCTAGAAAGCGTTACTTAATAAGGAGTTGGATAAAGGTCAAGAAGATGAGTCGCTGGGTTGCTGAACTAAAGGATACCATATATATAAGGTGTGATTAAGAGCTCTTATCATATTCTATACACGACTTTCAATAGAAATTTTTTGGTATACTAAGATAAGGTACATGATTCTCACATAGACATATTCTTTTCTTTTTCATTGTTCTTTTAAATATTCTTCTCCAAATCTTATGTTTTATGTTTAGCCTAAACATTTAATACGTAATACTTCCATCTTAGTTATTTAACCTAATTTTTTTATTTAGCTTAAATAACTTATTATAATAGATTATTTGGTTTATTTATTTACTTGTCTCCTTAGTTATTTGTGTATTTATTTACTTATTTTATCTTTTATTTTATTCTTAACTTTGTTTTATATTTATTGTATTATTTATTTTATATTTTTATTTATACGTATTTATTTTCTTCTTCTTATTATTATTATCATTATCATCATCATTTTTTATATAAAATTTTTAGCTACTATTACTTTATTATTTTAATATGTTTTTATATTTTTTTCTTTTAATGTGAGTCTATCAAAAATATTATTTCTACTAATTAAGGGTAAGACTGCATATTTCGAATCTTTTCGAATTCTACAGCGAAGCTTTTACTAAATTGTTTGATATTGTTTGATTGAGAACTCTTGTTCCTGCTTTGAAAACTACAATAGCCATTGATGAAATTGCTTGCTTGTTTTTATCAATATAAGAAAAGAATTTTAGTCTTGATCTCCAACTTTATCAATAATTCCAACTCTTCTTTCAAAATCACGAGCTTTTTCCTCCCAAAATTGAAAGAGAAAAAATATTTTAGTTCTCTGTCAACTCAAAAACTAGGAATTATCAGAAGAATATATAAAAAGGAACAACATATTATACAAACAATTAAAATTTTATTTATTATATTTCTTATATTATAGATGATAAAATAACAGCAGAATTATATTCCTAGTAAAATGAAAATTTATATTTTGATTAAGATTATAAGTTAATAATATAATTTATATGTATATAATATACACGATCTAAGTTCAATTTGATTAGATTACGATCGACTTAAGGTCTATTAATATATGTGGACTTTCCAACAGACTTTGTACGAGCGAGGAAGATGGCGGAGTTGTTAAGCCTGTGTGAAGAGCCCATCATTTGAGTGGACATTCGATTTGAAAGTCCACAGAAGAACTGGACAAGCTATGATGTTGGATATAGGATACTGTTGACCTGTTTTGGACTTCCACGTGGGAGTTAAGGATCATGCATGAGCTCACCTCAACCAATGTCCAAGTCGAAGTTCTATCATGATCTGACCAGAGAAAGTAGCAGACACGCAAGGCTTTATTTAAATCACTTATTAGACCTTATAAAAAAACAAAATTAAAATGAAGTTAGTAATTTATAAGCACAGATTTTATGTTTTTTTATTAAATTGAAAATAAAAAATATTATTAAAATTAACGTAATAACTAAAATTTAGTCTCTCCAATTGTAAAAAATTAAAAAATAAAAATTCAAAGATTCAAAAACAACGACTTTTTTTTTCTATTTTTTTATTCATGCCCGAGGAATAGGACTTTTCCAAAGATGTTGGCGTCATTTATGGAGCCCCCAACTAATGGAAGTAACGTATGACAAATGTGGACAAGGCTACTTACTCCTCTCACGTGTCCTTCGTTGGTGAGTGACTGTCCATTCCGGTCGTTGACTCTTTTGTCTGATCGTAGAAATAAGCCGAGATCGGCGTATTTCGGTCTTTTCACTACACAAACATTTAATTATAATTATTTATTTATTTTAAATTTGATTAGAGGTGCTTTCTTACTATGCTCCTCCTTTTCACTTTAAAGTATGTGAAATGATTCACCCTCTTCCTCGCGGTTTTAAGGTTAAATGATCGTTGCCTATACTTTGTTGAAGTAATAATTTTGTCCCAAGAACTTAGCTTTTTGAATGTCACAGTCCACATATGGAAAAAAGTCATCTTTTTCACATGTATAATTTACTGAACCAAAACCATCCCCAAATTTCAAGTGGGATATTACAATGATTATCCGAAAAAATACAGAGAACGAAAATTCAATGAAGGTCCAGCTGAGTATAACGGCTCCACGCAACAAACAAACTGTTCCTTCCTAGTCAAAAACAAACATCATTCCCTAAAAAAGAACAAGGAACAAGGAAGACAAAGGTACAGAAATTTAGGAAAAAGGTGAATCCAAAGTGATATGAGAAGAGCCAGCGGTAGAGAAGAGAAGAGAGAGAGAGAGAGACCGTTTTAAGCTCCACGGCCACGACCAATCCGTCTTTCTCTCTTCCTATTCTTAGTGGTATTCTAAATTTAATTTCATTTTCTCAAACCATTTAATATCCTTCTTCTGTTCAATTTCTTTTCGTTTCTGGATTCTCCGGGTAAACATCTCACCTTTTTTCTCTCTTTTCTCTTTTTTTGGAAACTTCAAAAGCTTCCAACTTTTCTGCTATCTGAATTATTGGAATTTTTATTTGCTCTGTAACTGTTAGTGGTTTTGGTTGGGAGCTTTCCGGTAAATGTTAAGGAACAACTCTGGTGTTGGAGCTGGATTGTTAGACATATAGGAACTACGTTGACTTTTTGAATGAGTAAGTTGTTTTCGACATGTCCTGTACTAATGTCATAACGTCTTTTTTGGGTTTCTTAAATGAACCTCAGTTCGATGATTCTTATGTTTGATTGAGTTCAACCTCCGTTTTTGCAACTGCCCCTGTTATCGTTTTTTATATATATACTTTCGTTGTCTTTTCTGATTTTCTTTTCCTTTTTCCTAATTCAGTATTACCATCCAAGTAGATATTGTAACTGAATCCTGGATTATGCCAAGTCTGTGAGGTTAATTTTGTTTTGAATATCGAGGAACAGAAAAATCCGACCTTAGCTGCTATAGAAAAGAATGTCCTGATCAAGAAAGACCGTTCCAATACCAAGAACTAAAAGCTATCTGCTGCAAATTAAATTAGAAACTTACCTGCTATAATGTTTTCAGCTTTCAATATCTGGGTTTGGTGTATTTACTCTTCGCTACCTGATTTCCTGGCTGATTATTGGAAAATGATATGTTCATGCATTTGGTTGACTCCGTGTCTTCCTGCTTAAGTTGTTTCTGATACTATTCTTCCTTTTGCTGATAGTTACTATTGTTCTGGTGGACTTTAGGCACCATTTCGCCGGTCTTATTACTGTTTTCTTCTAATGGAGGGTGTAAAATTTACTGAGGGCATACCTCCTCTAGTGTCTTCTTCATCCTTCGGACATAATGATCATTCCACTGTTCAAGATACTACCGGAAACGCAGATTTGGATACTTTGATGTCAGCGAATGAGAATTTTAAATCCACAACTGTTCAAGATACTCCTTTAAACCTCTTTGTAGGCCTAGATGATGTTCTTATGGCAGGAACTTCGGGTCAACAACAATCTCTTTCAACAGACAATTCAGTTTCATCTTCAACAGTTAATGTAGAAAAAGATGGAGCCCTTTCAACAGCAAACCCATTTTTGACTTCATTGGATGATGCAGTAGATCAAGTTCCATGTTTTCCTCCACCTAACTTAATCACAAATTCAATAGTTCATGAGGAAAAAAAAGGTGAAATTCTTCCAGCTCCCAATGCAAGTTCAATAGCAACGGTTGATGAAGCTGAGAAAGACCATCAAAGTCTGTCGAAGGAGGACTTAAAATCTGAAACAATACAGATTTTATCTGATGGAGTAGAATCTGAATACACCCCCCAAGCTATAAAAATCTCCCCTAATGGAATGTATGGTCGGGAGGAAAAGACCGACGCCACTGAAAGCTTCTTTCCAGTACAGCAATTTCAAGCAGCGGCTGATGCCTTGCAGTCCTCTTCCGATATGCATCAGTCTCAGCATTCTTTTATAAGTAGCAGTCCTGTTCATATTGGTGATGCCATGCCTGCTGATTCCTATCCTAAAGTAAGAATGCAAACTGAGGAGCACACTTTACCCCCTGTAAAGGTCAGGTTGGATTTAGAGGAGTATTCACCACCACATGCAAAAGTTGACAGTCCAGACATTTTGGTTGTTTCTCCTAGTAAGTTGGGTGATATGAATAGAGGTCTTATTGATACAACTGCACCTATTGAATCCGTTAAACAAGCTGTTTCCAAGTTTGGAGGAATTACTGATTGGAAAGCCCACAAAATTGAAACTGTAGAGGTACGCAGGACATGCTGTTTTCATTAAGCATCACAATTCTGTTTCATTTTTCTGGACAAAGTTATCATAATTTCATTGACCAGTAACAAGAAGTATAACACAATTAGTGCAGTTCATGCATCTTGTTTCAAGTTGTGCTGGAATGCTGCTTTTCTTGGCATGTTTAGGTGATGGCTGAAAGATGTAGTATGCTCTATATTTACAAGTTATATGGCAGTGGGTGAGGAAATGAGAATTACTGTGTACTGCTGTTTGTCTCTTTTCTGCTATTTCTGATGGAAGTTTAGTTCTCACGTTGTTGCCAAGAGCACTTGTGTATCTTGAACTTAGAAGCTTGAACATCGTGGTGTAAGACCCCAGTATTGTCCTATGGCATCTAGGTTACTTGGGAATATCTGCCGTTTAAGCAGAATGTTAAATCTTAAATGTTCCAGGGATCATATCGTGTGAAGTACAAGCCCTTTTTCTTCCATTTGTTTTTGGTTAATTGTAAAAGCCTATGATGTCCATTGTTTTTGATTAAGTAAAAGGTTTTTTATTCTTGCAACAGAATTGGACTAGTAATTTGACCTATCTGATTTACTCTCGACCGTCTCTTGCATGTGATGCATTTTATAGCATAAATAACCTTTAGTTTTTTCTGATTTTGCAGAGGCAGAAGCTTATAGAACAAGAACTAGAGAAAGTGCAGAAGGAGATGCCTGAGTACAGGGAGCGATCAGAGGCTGCTGAAGAGGAAAAATTACAGATCCTTAAAGAGCTAGACAGCACTAAAAGACTAATAGAAGAGCTAAAGCTCAACCTAGAGAGGGCAAAAACTGAAGAGCATCAAGCAAAACAAGATTCTGAACTTGCCCAGCTAAGGGTGGAAGAGCTGGAACAAGGGATTGCTGGTGAGGCTAGTGTTGCCGCCAAGGCACAGCTTGATGTTGCTAAAGCTAGATATGCAGCTGCTGTTTCAGAGCTCAAATCTGTTAGGGAAGAGTTGGAAGCACTGCACAAGGATTATTCTTCTTTGGTCACAGACAAAGAGGAAGCTGTGAAAAAGGCTGAAGAAGCCATGTCTGCATCCAAGGATGTTGAGAAGACAGTGGAGGAACTTACCATTGAACTGATTGCTACCAAGGAGTCCTTAGAGTCTGCACATGCTGCACATCTGGAGGCGGAGGAGAAAAGAATAGGAGCGGCTTTGGCCAGGGACCAAGATTGTCTTTATTGGGAAAAACAGTTAAAGCAGGCAGAAGAAGAGCTGCTGAAACTTAATCACCAAATTCTTGCAGCAAAAGATCTTAAATCAAAACTAGACACTGCTTTGGCCTTTCTATCAGATCTCAAAGCTGAGTTGGCAGTTTATATGGAGTCCAAAGTAAATGAGGGAAGTGATGAAAAAGTAACAACAAGAAATGAGAACAAAACGCGTACTAATATTCAAACTGCAGTTGCTTCAGCAAGGAAGGAACTTGAAGAAGTTAAATGCAACATTGAGAAAGCAACTGCGGAGGTGAATATCTTAAAAGTGGCAGCCTCGTCATTACAGTTAGAACTTGAGAAGGAAAAATCATCTCTTGCCACGATTAGGCAGAGAGAAGGAATTGCTTCCGTAGCAGTTGCTTCTATTGAGGCTGAGATTGAGAAAACGAAGTCTGAAATTGCTCTAATTCAAATGAAGGAGAAAGAAGCCAGAGATCAAATAGTTGAGCTACCCAAGCAATTGCAACAAGCAGCACATGCTGCGGATGAGGCTAAGTTACTTGCTCAAATGGCTCGAGAAGAGCTGCGCAAGGCAAAGGAAGAAGCTGAACAAGCAAAGGCTGGTGTTAGTATAATGGAAAGCAGGTTACTTGCAGCTCAGAAGGAAATAGAAGCTGCTAAGGCTTCTGAAAATTTGGCTGTAGCAGCTATTAAAGCATTGCACGAGAGTGAATCAGCTCAAAAAAGTAATGATGAAAGTTCTCCTGCAGGTGTAACCCTGTCATTAGAAGAGTACTATGAGCTCAGTAAGCGCGCCCACGATGCAGAGGAACAGGCCAACAGGAAAGTAGCTGCTGCTATTTCTCAAATTGAGGTCGCAAAAGATTCAGAGTCAAAAACAATGGCGAAGCTAGAAGAAGTAAACCGAGAGCTAGCATCAAGAAAGGAAGCATTGAAAATTGCAATGGACAAAGCTGAAAAAGCGCAGGAAGGGAAGCTGGGCATAGAACAAGAGTTAAGAACATGGAGGGCTGAACACGAGCAACGAAGGAAGACCGGTGAATCTGTGAAAGGAGTTGCAGACCAAATCCCGAGCTTTGAGGATGGAAAAGAAGCAAAGACATTTAAGCCGAAAGAGGAGGCCTCAGTCCAGTATTCACCAAGCCCAAAAGCTCATGGTCATGGAAGCAATACTCTAGCTGTTGTAACGCCAGAAGTGAAGGCCCACAAGAAGAAGAAGAAATCATTCTTCCCTCGGATTTTCATGTTCTTGGCAAGGAAGAAGACACATAAGTCCGGTTAAAACAGTGAAAACAAAACAGAAGCAGAACGAGCAGTCTTAAGTTTCTTGTTTTGCTGAGTTTACATACTCAATGACCCCCAATACTGGAAAGCAGAGGGTGTTCTTTGGTGAATGTAAATGTTGGGGATTAATTTATGTAATGATAGAATGAAAAGGTTATATTTTTGGCCGCTGATAGGATTGCATGGCTGGTTGACAAATAACTTGGCGCAAAGGTGCTTCTTGTTGGGTAATGCTGCCATAAGTCTGTTCTGTAAATTATAGGCTTCAGAGAAACTGAATATTGTAAAGTTGTGAAGAGTGGTTTCATGTAAAGATTTTGTCGTTTCCCTTTGCGGTACTGATATCCTTGCCAATGTAGTTTTATGAACGAGAGGTATCTAAGTGTTCAAGTTTCATGGTTATGTCTGCAAATTGAAGGGTTGTTTCTCGCAAAATGTTTACATGCTATTAAAAACAATTCATGTGGCCAATGCAGGACCGACCTTAGCTCAGTTGGTAGAGCGGAGGACTGTAGTTGAGTTGCTGTAATCCTTAGGTCGCTGGTTCGAATCCGGCAGGTCGGATGTTCATTTATTTTTCAGCTTTTTACTTAAAGCTGGTGTCTAACTTCCTTCGTCGTCAAAAATAAAGAGCTTTATCACTCTATCCAATCTTTTACCAAATGCAATCTGCTTTAGTGATTCGTTTCATTTTCATCACAAATACTATACCTATATTAATTTATTGAAGCAGTTATAGAGATGGAGAGCAGATCTTCTGTATAATGCTATTCTGTCCAGTGTTTAATTCCAAAAATGTCGTCATTTTATTTAAGACCATTCCTCACTTTGTTTCTTATTTTCTTTTGCTTCCTTAGCACGACCAACGTAATTAAATTTAATATTTTTCTATAATTTACAAATTAATTAAACAATTTTAATAAATTAATCAATTTTCAAAATTTAAAATTTTATCTTAAAATTTTTATTTTAAAAATTAAAATTAAAATAAATAAAAAATAAAATAATGAAGGGTAATTTTGTTTATAAATTTATTTATAAATTATAGAAAAAATGATTAAAACAAATTAAATGATAATTTTGTTTTTAAATTAAAAATTTTATCTTAAAAATATTAAAATAAAAATAAAAATCAAAATATGTGTTACGCGCTTGCGATGCAATGAAAAACAAAATTACCATTTATTTTGTTTTGATCAATTTTTTTTACAATTTATAAATTACCAATTGTAAACAAATGAAAAACAAAATTATAAACAAACTGAAAAAATCATTTATTTTGTTTTAATCAACAATAATATATAAATTACCATTTATAAACAAAATGGAAAACAAATTTATAAACAAAATTACTATTTATTTTGTTTCCTATAATTTATAAATGAGTTAAACAATTTTAATAAAGTAATCAAATTTTAGTTTTTAATATTTTATCTTAACATTTTTATTTAAAAAATTAAAATTAAAATATCAAAATATTTTTCATTTGTGTCACACCTGTGACACATATTTTGATTTTTTGTTTTTTCTTTTCTAAATTTTTTAAGATAAAAAATTTAAATTTTAAAAATTGTTTAATTAATTTATAAATTATAAAAAATAAATGATACTTTTTTTAAAATTTTTTCCATTTTGTTATAAATGGTAATTTATAAATTATATAAAAAATTGATTAAAAAAATAAATGATAATCTTGTTTTTCAAATTAAATTTTTATCTTGAAAATTTTATTTAAAAAAATTAAATTAAATTAATAAAAATACAAATGAATCATTTTGTTTTTCATTTGTGTTACGGGCACTTAAGTCATACCTATGATATATATAATTTGATTTTTATTAGTTTAATTTTTTTTAAAATTTAAGATAAAAAATTTAAATGTTAAAAATTGATTAATTTATTAAAATTTTTTAATTAATTTATAAATTATAGAAAACAAAATAAATGGTAATTTTGTTTATAAATGGTAATTTATAAATTATAAAGAATTGATTAAAACAAAATAAATTATAATTTTGTTTTTCATT
>JANZLX010178612.1:0-12609 GCA_025531955.1 Erythroxylum orinocense
CAGAAGAGACCAAAGTCTTGACACCGAAGTATCCATATCAGAAGCCACCGAAGTGTCTCCTATCATAATCACAACCAAGATCAAAACAGTCAAGGTTTAGACTGAGAGGCAGTTTTGTCTACTCTAGTAGAGGTCAGGCTTTTGAAGGATAGACCTATAGTGGACAAACACAACAAATGCCTAGTTGTGAACATTGTGGGAAGATACTTGGTGGAGAATGTTAAAAGTTATTGAGAGCCTCCCTGTGATGTGGCTTTTTTGAGCAGCAGATCAGAGATTGTCCCACCATTGCTGGAGCATAGTCTAAAATGAGAGGGGGATTAGTAACTGAAATGACTATTCAAAAGAGTAGAGTCAGTGGAGCGGGAAAGAGAGGTAAAGGTAGAGGTAAAATCAGTTCAGCGGGTCCTAGTGCTGTCAAGATAGGGACTGAGGTGTGGAGCAATTAGTCACAGTCTCAGGCTAGGATCTATGCCATCTCCAGACAGTAGGCACATAATTCCCCTGATGTTGTTGTAGGTGTGTTATCTGTTTTTAATTTCAAGGCATTTACATTGTTAGATCTAGGGTCTCATTCATTTATTACTACACACCTAGCATTTAAATTGCAATATGAGAGAGAGATGTTCAGATGTGGCTTAGAAGTGACTACTCCAATAGGTAGTACTACAGTGAGTGGGGAACTCTGTAAAAAGTTTATTATTCGGGTTGATCAGGTGGAGTTAGAAGTCATCCTGATAGTATTGTAGTTAAGAGAGATAGACCTTATTCTAGGTATGGACTAACTTACTACACATAGGGCAGTAATGAATTGTTACACTAAGGAAGTGATTATTGAATATCCAAATCAACCAAGGGTGATATTGAGGTATTAGTCAAACAGTGCCAGCCAAATTGATTGTAACATCCCATTCCCATATTAAGAGTTAGAACTAAAAAATACGGTACATGTGAGATCAATGAGAGTATAGGCATTGCATTCAAGTAAGAGATAGAAATTGAGATCAGTTCACGTCTGCATAAGTATTTTCATTAATTTTTGTATGAAAGAATGTATTTCGCAAACTTTGCATCATGTGTATTTGAATATGTTCCTGTATGTAATAAATTCCAAAATTGTGAAATGTTTTGCAAACGAGATTGATCAATAGTGTAATAATAATTGTGATTTCGGTGTTATGAAGTAAAGGTATAGACCTAAATTTGATTATTGATTTCTGCATATGTTTATTCTATTTGTGAAAAATTTGCACTGAGTTTTGAGTGTTTGACTATTCTAGCATGCCACCCTTCTGGGGCATGTAATCAGACATCACTCAAGATGTCAGGTACATGTCTTGTGAGAGCAGGGTGCTATATTTTGGTATCAGAGCCTAGAATTAGTATCTTACATTAACTTTTTTGAAATATATGTCAAGTTACATGCATTCTAGTCATGTCATAGCAAATAGTATGATGCAACTCACCAAGGCAATGGAGACTTGAAGATGCCAATAGGTCCAATTACAAAGTCACGCTCCAACAAGCTCAAGGCACAATTTTAGATTTATGCATAAGATTTTGTTTCACAAGAACTTCAAGAAGTTTTGTTGATCAAGCTTGGCGAAGAACTTAGGGAGGTGCCTAATGTGTATGTGCATATTGGGGGCATTAACACTTAGCCAATTTTCACAAGCACAAGTCTAATCAATAGGCTTGGGCTTATTTTATCTTGTAAAAGGTGTGTGGACATCTTTTAGGCTTTGTCATGGGCTGATTTGTATTAAGTGTGCATGTGCTTCATTAAAAAATTCATGTGCATATTTTATTTTAAGGAAGCAAGCATGTGGGCCTAGTTTAAAAGCCCAATTCGCCCCTCTTATGTTAGCCTTCTATTTTTATTAGACTAGTCAATTTTAATTAGTTTTGAACCCAAATCCGTGTGGGATTTGTTCTTGGGCAGATTTGTTTCAAGAAAGCCTTCTTGATGTTTTGGGCTTTCTTTAGGGTTTTTTAGGTTATCTTTGTTGGGATTTGTATTGCTCAAGGGAATTTAAAGCCTTGCTTTATGAATGAACAACAGATCAGACGTGAATAAAAATTTTGAAAACATTCTTCAAGAGAGAATTTGGATTCTTGCTTGTTTTCCCTTAAGGATTGATTCAACTTATCAAGTAAGTTCTAACTTGTGGCGTTAATTCAATTCCTACAATCATTACACTCTTTGTTACCAATTCCTTGCTGTTTTGGGGATGAAGAGTCTTGTTAGATTGATTGAATTTAGGTTTGGGAACCATCATTGAAACGGAGGTGATCTATATATTGATTTAATCAATTTGGGGTATTTAAACCCCCAGATAAATTGATTTGCACTATATGCAGAATGTCATTTATTTAGTTAAGACAGTTTACAAGCTGGCCCTTAATTCTTTTACTGATATTGTCAACTTATTTTTGGATGGCCCATGGTCCTGGATTTGGAACACTTCCATCCCTCCGAAAATAAAAGATTTTTCTTGGAGTTGTCTTCGGGATTTCATCCCCTGTAATCAGCTTCATAGGAAGGGTATTATGCTTGATACTACCTGTGATTATTGAGACCTTGCAGAAGATATTAATCACGTGTTGATAGAATGTCCTAAAGCTAAAGAAATTTGGTCTTTAGCTGGATTGATCTCTTCAGTGAGTACGGTTGAGAACTTTATTGTGCAATTATTAAATAACTCCTCAGCAGCTAGTATGGAATGCAACTTGGCAATATTTTGGAGTATCTGGCACCACCGAAATATTAGACTTTGGCAACGTAAGGGTGTTCCTTCTTTCACAGTGGTTGCATTCGCTGATAATTTTATTAAAGATTGGCAGGATTCTCGATGGGCCTTTGCTTGTGTTATTGTCAGACCTAAAGCTCCACATTCTGTTGGTTCATCTTGGGTCAAACCGTATGAAAGTTTTCTTAAATGGAATGTTGATGCGTGTTTAGAGATAAGAATGCTTCGGGTTTTGCTGTTGTGCTTTGGAATGATAGAGGTCAGTTTGTTGCTGGTCTTTCCAGTCATTTTCCCACTCTTTTTGATCCAATTGTTGCTTAGCTTATTTCTATAAGAGAAGCTCTTTTTTGGTTAAAAGAAAAGCAGGTTTATAATGTCATTGTGGAGTCTGATTGTTTAATGGCTATTTAAGCTATTTTGGTTTATTCTTTGAATTTTTTTGAGATTGGAACTTTGGCCCTTGACTGCCTCTTGCTCAAGCGTCAATTCCTTCATTTGTTCTTTCATTGGACGTGTAGGATTGTCAATAAGGCGGCTCATTCACTAACTTGGGTAGGCTTATTATATGCAAACCCTCCTCATTGGGATGCTAGTCCTTCGTGTTTAGATTTTATTTTAGTTTCTTATTGTTCTTTTTGTTTTGCCATTGACATTGAAAGGCCTTTAGCATTCAAGTGTATAGGGTAAGCCTATTAGCTTGGGTTAGTTTTAGTGTCTTTTTACTTTTTGGTTTTGTGTTTTTAGCTGTTAATTTCAAAAAAATAAAAATAAAATAAAAGATAAATTTAATTTTATAAATAAAAATAGGTTCAAGCATTTTATTTATGTTTGAAATTTAAATGGGTTCAAGCTTAGTAGATTCTTTTGGAGATGGCCAATAAGGCCGTGCTACATTATTCTTATGTTAGGCCAATTTAGAAAACAAAATCTTTGAAATATATCCAAATTTAGCCTTTAAATCTGCTGTTCCTATTTTAATGTGCTTTCTGTGCGCCTGAATAAATCCTAACAATCCAAACCATCTAAATAGATGGTTGGGCTGATTTCAGGTCGAGGCACACGGCAGAATGGTAATCTGTTCCCCCAAATTTAGAAGAAACATGTTGAGAGATAGAATCTTATTGGTTGCAAGTTTGACTCTCGAAACAGGAGTTCTCCTGTGAAGTAAGTACTTAAACGAAACGACAAAAGAGACCAAATCGTCAACATCAGAATGAGAATTATCCCGAAAGATCTTTCCCTACCCTCAGTCCTAACCCACACATCAAAAATTAGTAAGTATGTGAAAAACCCGCAAGAGTCAAACCTCATCATCAGCTTCTGCCTCCATGTGTCTCCTAACATTATCCCCGCCTGAATCACTTCCAACCAAACGCCATACTTCACCTCACGCCCAGAGTGTTCACTCGAAGGTGTCTTGTCTCGTCTAGTCACACCACATTATCTCCACCTCGTACTTTGTTTAGTCTGGTGTATTTGTCGTTTAATAGAATCGTTAATCTTTAACCATAACATGGACAGACACTGAACTCTCTCTCGCTATATTGCTTCCACGCGTGTCTCTCCTGCGTCATCTAACCTCCACCTGTCACGACTAGCCTCGAGGAAGCCTTCCGAGCAAAGGAAAAGAAACGGACTTATGGGAAGAGAGGAAAAACAGACTATAGGCTTTTCACATTTGTTTCGGCTTTTAGCTAAATTAGGATTTAACGTGTACCGGGAAAAATTAGGAACGCCTAGCTTAACCGATACGGTTTCAAATTCAACACGAAATCATCAACTTTATTTAATTATAATGTTAAATTAGAATAAGACATTAATGTTAGTAAGCTTCCAGGAATAAGACCAAGGTCCTCATAACTGGACTTGAAAACAGAAGGGATTCTCCACCCACGTGGCCAAAAGTTATTGGTTAGACCTCCTTATTTTTCTTGTTTAAGTTTAAAATTTAAAACTCGGAATATCCGAATATTACATTCATATTGTTCAAGACTTCAACCAAGCCGCTTCCTTTCTGTTTCCTATTTTATTTTTTTCCTCGTAAAAAAAAAAAGGTCTCCCCTCTTTCCAATGACGTCACCTTTTCCCACGCTCCGCTATATATATCCCCTCTCTCAGCGTCTTCCTTGGTTTGAAACACAAAACCATCTCTTCTCCTCTTTGGGTTAAGAACGTTCTTCGCTTAGTCTTTCCTCACTCTTTCAGTCCGGTATCATGGTGACTGACAGCCACTCGGAGAAAGGATCAACAGCCGGAACTGTCAAATTTGTCTGTAGTTACGGCGGCCGGATTCTTCCTCGTTCCGTTGACGGCAAGCTTCGTTACGTCGGCGGAATCACCAGAGTTCTCGCCGTCGATCGTTCTATTTCTTTTGCAGGTTGGGATTCCTTTTATATTTTTTGTTGCTTCATTGTTGGATTCATATATTAGTATGAGAGGTATTGATTGACGCGTCGTTTCGGGTTATATAGAGTTGATGGTGAAGCTTGGAGAATTCTGTGGCTATTCCGTGGAGCTGAGGTGTCAGTTACCGGACGGAGACTTGGAGACGTTGATTTCGATAAAATCAGACGATGAGTTGAAGATGTTAATGCAGGAGTATGATGTATTGTGTCCTGGTTCGAAGATCAAATCCGTCCTCTCTCCTCCTAAATCGCTTAAGACAGTCTCTCCTCCGTCGAGCGTAGACTTAAGTAATTCCCCATCTTTCGCCGCCGGCAACTATTGGCGGGTTCGAACATGGTCGCCGCCGGTTGGATATGGAGTTGGCGTTTACGGAGACGCCGTTACATCACGCTACTATTCACCTAGACTTATCTGCCGTGACCCTCGCTGCTGCGCAAATTGGCATTAGGGCTGGAAAGTAGATCAAACCCCCAAATTGTTAGGGTTTTAAGAAAAAATTAGAAAGCTATGTCCTTCCTATTTTAGAAGGAAGCAAGTAGTAGTTCTGAATTCTCATAGCCTCAAAACACCTATAGAAACAACATCGAATGGTTAAACAGAGAAGGGGACTTTAGTATATACCCAAAAGCAACCCTAAAGGAAAGGACAATTGAACCAAAAGTATTGTATGATACTGAATTTGAGACCTCTTAAAGAAGAGTGTTTGGATTGCTTGATTGATTCACGGTGCTTCCTGATTTTGCTGTTCTTACTCTGTTTCCGATCGATCCCTATAAGGTTCTGTGCAAATCTTTTTTGAAATAGTTCGCCGCGTAGGCCGGCTCTTTACGTGTCACCATCGTAGGGTTAATTCGGGTAAGTGCCACTGGCTGATGTGTCACGTAACCTTTCCGCATTTGTGGACACGTGGAATGGAACTAGGTGAAGAGATGTGAATACGACTGTTGATTGATGGTGCATACTCATACTGTGTTGTTTAGGCTTCATGTTCCTGCACTTCCACGTTTTTATCCATTTTTGGTTCGTGTTTCGCGGGTCAAGAAAAGGGCAGAATCAGTGTATTCTGAGCAAATCGTGAGAACAACTTCTTGCATGTTGGACGCTCAAAGGAAGTGGCTGGCGGATTATGACTAATCGAGATTTGAATAATAAATAACAATAGCATTTTGAGTCATTTGCGGACAACTTGACCAAAGTAGAATAAGTGCCCGGGAAACAAGCGAGAAATGGTGGAGCACAGGATTATAAAACAAGTACAAAAACCTAATAGAGCATGGATGGTTTATAGATTAGAGGTGGCAAACTACATGTGCTCAAGGAATTGTTTAAAATAAGCGCCGGAGAGAAAACAAGTCAGCTTCTTGTTACTTTTTGCCCAAACTTCTGTTTTTCCAAACCGTGAGTGGACCGAGGCGATATAGTTCGTTATAGGCTCAAACATTGCAGATACCTGGAGTTCAAGAAATTGCCCCGCGGTGTATTATTGATGATATATGTGTTATGCCAGGCACGTTTAAACGACATGTCTCTGACCAATTCAACATGTCGCCTGCAGACCAATTCAACATGTCGCCTGCATATAAACTGCAGGTGACATGAGATTGATGTTTAATTAATTTACATAATGGGAATTTGTATATGATTTTAATACAAATAGAATTAGAATTGAACTTATTAAGTGGCTTAGTATTCTATTATGTTTATGATAAAATATAAATAAAGTAAGCATATATAAATTCACCATAACCGACGTAAAGTATCGGAATTAAGTGCGATGCTAGTAGCCATTTGAAATCATGACATAACTAAGTAACGCAGAATATTGTTGACAAAACATTTACTCTCGGTTCGAATTACACTTTAAGTAAACCACGCTAAGCAAAGGATGAGTGTGTCGCAAGCTAATTTAAGGTTTAGCCCTAGCCTTGGCAATCCTCCGTTGGGGAAGCGGCAAAGGCCGCCGGACCCTCAGGATAGGGGATAACTCTGTCGTTAAATTTAGGGGCTAGACTGGATGAATCTTCGAACAAAATCTAGGGAAGGAATAAATCGACCCCTATAGTAGAAGATATAGATATTGAAAACTTGTCGAACCTCTACGGGGTACAAACTATGAATCTAAATTACAGAGATGACAATACACAGTTACCTTGTTTCTCCTTTAAACCAGGATTTAGAGAAGAGTTAGAAAAACCGTTGAAAGATTCATTAATTTTAAGGTTTTAGGTAAAAATGTAGGGTTCTATTTTTTATCTTCTAAAATTAATCAATTATGGAAGCCTACAGGAAAGATTGTGATTGTTGACCTCCAGAATGATTTCTATATGATTACATTTTCCAACGAGGATGACAGGAGAGTTGCCCTAACTAAAGATCCTTGGGTAATCCAAGATCATTACTTAACAGTGAGAGAATGGTCGTCAGGATTTCAACCTACTACGACTGGCATGGAAAGGATCCTAGTCTGGATTCGTATTCCTGAATTGCCAATGGAATATTATAATGCCAATGTTCTTGCAACTCTTGCTCGGTGTATTGGTAAACCGAAGAAACTCGATGGCAATACATTCCATGCTAATAGGGGAAAGCTTGCCCAGATTTGTGTGGAAATTGATTTGACTAGACCTCTTGCGCCTTTAATTGAAGTAGAGGGGGTTTGCTATAAAGTGGTCTATGAGGCCCTGCATAAGATTTGTTTTCGGTGTGGTGTTTATGGACATACCAGTGAGACTTGTGAGGTATAGACTGAGGGGCTCCTGAGGGAGCTAGAACTAAAAAAAATAGCTTATCGTTTGAAGTTGACGTTGTTTCTTGTCAAGAGTTGGATGGTTGTTGTAAGGAAGAGGGCTCATAAAGCAGTGAACTACCAACCAAGTACTGGTGCTAGAAGTAATAGATTTCAAATTCTCGCGACAGGTAAGGCAAAAACATTTATTGATGGTGAAAGTGATTCGGTCCTTGAGAAAAGATCTGGGAAGGAATATGTGTTGGAGATGCGTACACAAAATGGAGGCAAACTTAATCGTGCTGCACGGAAGAAGAATGCAAAAATGGCCCAGGGCCAGGACCGAGCTGCTAATCCGGGATCTTTGTCTCATTTGAGGAATATGGCCTCTACAAATGAGGTAAATATCTCGAATATCCAAGCCCCTCACTCACCGGCTACTCCTCTTCACCAAGGACAGAGTGGTGGTGGATCACATTTTGTTTTCCATTCCACTAAACCCCCTAACTTAAAGCAGGGAGATGGTGACACGAAAGAACATTACGTAAGCATTACAAATGTTTCTCTAATGGTTTCTGATATCGATTTGGTTGACGGAAGAATTCCAGTTGACAAAAATGTGAGGGGACAATCCCATATGGAATTGACCGACTGATGTTTCTACTTTATTTACTAATTTAATGATTAAGTTAAATATTTTAATGTGGAATATCAAAGGTGTAGGTAATAAGGTGGCCCGACGTCATGTTAAGGAATTTGTTATCCTAATAACTTTGATATCGTGTTGTTAGCCGAGACCAGAGTAACTTTTGATAAACATAAGTTTCGTTGGCAACGAATGGGTTTTGATAGATTTTCATCTCGTGACCCGGTTGGTCGTGCTGGAGGCATTTGGATTTTTTGGAAAACAAGTGCTTGTAAGTTCTTTGAAATGTGTTATACGTCTCAAATGATTACCGACTCTGTTGAAATGGCTAATGGCCAGTTATGGATTCTTACAGCTATATATGCTAACACCATTGCTTTACTTCGAGAGTAGCTATGGAATGATCTCCATGATAATTTTGCAAATCAACGTCAGCCTTGGCTTGTCATTGGTGATATGAATGATGTCCTTTCTCGTGAGGAAAAACAAGGTGGTCGTTTTTTTTCAGAATAGAGCAGCTAAATTTAATAATCATCTTTAGCGGTGCAATTTGGTTGATTTGGGGTATATTGGACAAAAACATACTTGGGTTTGCGATTCATATCCAAGAACTGTAGAGACTTGATCGAGCAATTTCTTTTGTTGAGTGGAGAGTGTTGTTTCCCGAAGCGGTGGTTTGGCATCATCTTCGTGTGTATTCTGACCATTCTCCTCTCCTGGTAAAACTGGGTGGTGTGACGAGTTATGGAGGTGTTAAGACCATTTAGGTTTGAGGCTGCATGGATAACGAATGATAGATTTTCTGATGTGGTTAAAAACAATTGGGATGTTGTGAAATATCTAGCTGATTCCTTAAAGATTATGGAGGAGGCATGTAGGGCGTTTAATCTAAATGTTTTTGGGAATATTTTTTGTCGAAAAAGACAACTGAAAGGTCGAATTGATGGTATTCAATGAAGCTTGCAAAATTATGATTCAAATAGTCTTAGAGCTTTGGAGAAGGAGCTTATTTCAGAGTATAATCATACTCTTGCTCAAGAGGAAATCCTATGGTTTCAAAAAAGTAGAGAACAAAAAATTATTTTTGGGGATCGCAATACTAGATTTTTTTCATGCTTCCACAGTAGTGCGTCGGAAGCATGATAAAATTGAGAAATTAAAATTAACTGTAACTGCGGAGTGGTGTGACGATCCTGTTATGGTTAAACAGGAGATGTTACATTATTTTTAAGATTTGTTTGCAAGTTCAAAAGGTAGTGGGGATAGCAGTGTTAGTTCGAATCATTTAAAACTTGAACAGGCTGCTGTTAATAGCTTGAGTGGGCCGGTAAATAATGACAAAGTTTGGAGTGCCCTCTCTTCCATGGGTAATGATAAAGCTTGGGGTCTTGATGGTTTTCAACCAGTTTTTTTTTCAAAACATTTTGGAATGTGGTGGGTGAGTCGATGACTACTATGGTTCGTCAAGCTTTCGAAACTGGTGACATTGATGATTGGATTGCTGGGACGTTAATTGCTTTAATACCGAAGGAAACCTCTCCAGTTTCTATTACAAAATTTAGGTCGATCAGTTTATGCCATGTCAACTATAAACTGATAGCGAAGATCATTGTGAATAGATTGCGTCCTTTTCTTAATAATATTATGCATCCTTTTCAAAGTAGCTTCATCCCGAGTCGAAGAACAATTGACAATATTCTGATGGCTAGGGAAATGATTTATTCGATGAAGCGATCAAAGAGCAGAAAGGGCTCAATGATGGTTAAAATTGATCTTGAAAAAGCTTATGACCGCATTAACTAGAATTTCCTTGAAGGCGTGTTGACTGATTTCGATTTTCCAATGGTCATTATTTCTCTTATCATGAATTGTGTTTGAAAATATTCTCTCGCTGTGTTGTGGAATGGTGAACATCTTCCTCCCCCTTTCAGCCTAAGAGAGGTATTCGCCAAGGTGATCCTCTTTCGCCTTATCTTTTTGTTTTACGTATGGAGAAACTTGGTGCAATGATCACTACTTCAGTGGCAAGTAGTAGATGGGCCCCTGTGTCTTGCTCCCGTGGTGGTCCAAAATTATCTCGTTTGTTTTTTACCGATGATGTCATTTTGTGTGCTTAAGCTATTACTAATCAAGCTTAGGTTCTCAACTCTATTCTTCAGGAATTTAATACGACTTCGAACCTAAAAATTAACGTGAACAAATCAAAGTTCATAGTTTTTAATGGAGTTTCCAGCTCTCAACAAGAAATAATTGAGGAGATTCTTGGAATTAAATTGACTGAAAATCTTGGCAGATATTTGGGTTTTAACCTGGGAGAGGGTAGGAAGACTGTTGAAATTTTTAATCATTTGGTTAATCGTATGAATCAAAAGTTGTCCAGTTGGAAAGCTAGCCTTCTTAATATTGTTGGTCGAGTTACTCTTACTAAAGCCATGCTAAATGTAATGCCGAGTTATTTAATGTAAGTAACTTGGTTTCCTAACAGAGTGTGTTATGCAATTGATCAGATTGTGTACAATTTTATTTGGTACTCATCTGAGGATAAAAAAGGTGTGCATTTAATTTCTTAGGACATAATTGCTAATTAAACTGAAAGCTGCTGGTAGTTTGGGTATTCGTCAATGTCGGCCTATGAATGTTGCTTTTCTGGGTAAGCTTATTTGGAATGCTCATGAGAACCAAAGGAAAAATTGGGTCAAACTTGTTTGTGGAAAGTATGCCAAAACTTGAATGTTTTGGATTGGACCAACAGGCCTAATTGCTTTCCAATTTGGCATCACCTACTGAAGGCAAGGAATGAGATTATTGAGGGTTTTCATTACAAAATAGGAGACGACCGATCAATTTCTCTTTGGCATGATCTTTGGTTAAGAACGTACTGTTGATTGATTGTGTTCAATCTGTAGATGAAACTGGCTGGGATCTGATGGTTAGCGACATATTGGACGATACGGGTAACTGGCGATTCCATGAACTTTGTACAATTATCCTAATAGAAGTCAAAGACGAGTTTCCGTGCATTCGTCCTCCGGTTGGATCATGGGTTTCTGACGAGATCTTGTGGGGAAGCTCTACTAATGGTCGTTATTCTATCAAGAGCAGTTTTCATTGGTTAACGATGGTGGATTTTGAGAGTGACGATAATTGGAGTTAGATCTAGAAGATTCGAGGGCCAAAAAAAGTGCGGATTCTTAGCTGGCTCATATGGCATGGAAAAGTTCACACCCAAGAGCTTCGGTTAAGGAGAGGTATTGAAGCTTCAGACTTGTGCAAGCATTGTGGTTCTGGTGTAGAGACAATTTCACACCTCTTTCGGGATTGCTTGAAGGTGAATGGAATTTGGCAAAGGTATGCTGGTTTATTTTTAGATACTTTGGTAAACAATTCTAGTTTTTCTTCTTGGTTTAAGACTCACTGTCAAGATGGTTCGATGTTGATGAATGGTTGGCGGGTTGATATCAATTTTCTTATGATTATCTGGTCAATTTGGTGTTTTCGTAATAAAGAAGTCATTGAAAATGTTGCAATTAGTCAGTTTGAACAAGAGCACTTTGTTCATAATATGATTAACGAGTGGAATTCTTGTCTTGGTTTAGATCGGATTAGTGTGCACAAAAGCGCTCGTGTGGTTACCTGGAAGCCTTCAAAAGGCGATGCTATTGCTTTGAATGTCAATGGTAGTGTTCTAGGTAATCCGGGAGATGTGGGCATTGGTGGTGTAATTAGAGATTGCCATGGTCATTGGTTGGGAGGTTTTTCTGAATTTGTTGGTCGAGATTCGAATATGGGTGCAGAATTATTAGCTATTCGTACTGGTCTACTTGTTGCTTGGAATCAAAATTATAAAGATATTTGGATATTTTCGGATTCATTAGAAGCTCTTCGGTGTTTGGAAAGTACAGACTGAACTTTTCATCCTCATAGTAACTTAATTGGAGATATCAAAGCTATTCTCGGTTGGGATTGGTCTGTAAGATGTGAGTATATTCTCTGGGAAGGGAATAGTGTTGGATCCCGTTTCCGAAATCCAACTACTCATACAGATTCCCTCATACGCATCTATGTTGGAACCCGTTACCGGA
>JANZLX010178655.1:0-12601 GCA_025531955.1 Erythroxylum orinocense
AATAGAGTAACATTTTATATCTCAGGGTTTAATTAGCTACTTTCGTATAACACAGGGGTCGCTACAGCAATTTTGTCATACTTAAACCCATGCATTTCCTAAGCTTCATGAATCAAAACCGTTCCAAAATTCCAAAAGGTTTAACATCAACTTACCTTGAATCTTCACCACTTAATGAGTTTCTTGGATCAAAAGAAGGCTCTAATCTTCCTCTTTCTTTTTTCCTTTCTTGCTCAACCTCAAAATCACTCTTTAAGACTAAGAAAAATCAAAACCTAACATAACCCTCATCTTTCTCATCTTTTTCTTTTTTCTTGTGCTTCTCTCTTCTCTCTTTTCTTCAATCATGTTTTGTTTTGCTTCTTAATGCAAGGCAACAATTTCTTCTTCCCATTTTGCCCATCCTTCAATGCTTTAAGGTTGCTAAACTTATGGGACTTGCCCAATTTGCCCTTACACATTCTTACTACTTTAATACTTCAATTCCCTTAACTTATGTCATATTATCTTACCACGCTAACATGCTAATTAATCCCAACATACACTAATCTAGCAAGACCCCAAAATTCATCTAGTCATGCTTATTCATTAAGAAAAAAATTTAGGGGCCAACATTTTAACCACAATTGCTACTAAAACATTTTACACAAGAGCATCTGAACATACATAATTTCATAACAAAATATCATTTTTGAATGAAAACCCTCTGCATGCCAAAGTCAGTCATATTTAACAGCAGAACAGAACATATAGAAATACGAAACTGATTTTCAAAATAAGGTGTTAACCTATCAGATGAAAATATTGTTTTTTTTTTCTTATCAAAGCGTAGAAGAGATCAAAGTGCAATATGAGTTAAATTGTAAATCCATGAACAGAAGCAGGTAACGGGACTTATACAGAAGATACCGAAGTGCCATTATTAGAAGACACCGAAGTGCCATTAACAGAAGACATCGAAGTGCCATTATCAGAAGACACCGAAGTGCTAATAACAGAAGACACCAAAGTGCTATTAACAAAAAACAATGAAGTGCCATTAACATAAGACATCGAAGTGCCAATAACAGAAGATATCAAAGTGCTATTAATAGAAGACATCGAAGTGCTATTAACAAAAGACAATGAAGTGTCACAAAACTAGCTGTAGACCTTTCTAGGCATGCTTATTTACCCACGACTAGAACTTGACAGTTACAAAACCAAACAGGTTCAATTTATGTGCATAATAATTAGTCAATCATAAGTACATACTTTAAAACATTTCAGACATTAATTGTCACAAGGCTCAGAACACAATCAACATAAAACACAATTCAATTCAGTACTAAATAAAATAAGATAAAAATGTGAGCATCCTAAAGATTACTGACAGCTTTGCAAATCATTTAATAGAGCAAAATCAATAGTAAACAAAATAGTCAAAGCAAAACCATAAAAAAATTTACTGAATTACTTACAGATACTCAAAGATCACTTACATACATTTATTTACAATTGAATTCATCTAAATTACTTACAAAATTTATCGTCTAAATTACTCACAGAAGCTCCCTTATTGCTTATTACCTCGAAGTCCAGGCAATATCTGAAGTCGGTCGCTCAATGCGTTCCTTTATAGCATTCAATACAAACATATATCACTATTGTGCATGATTATGAAATAATTTATGCACATTCCTGTATACTAAAAATTTATAATGCATGTTCAGGTAAAAAAATCCAGGTTTCTTATCCTTAATCTTATCACACTATCGATCATGTGAAATCATACTCAATCCCTCAATCTAGATTTATTTCATAATCCCCTTCGGGCCTACTTTGCTCAATTATTCTCATAAGGAAGTTGAGATAATTAGGTAATACTTCCTTCTAAAAAGTTTTCCATCTTTGTCTTAGGTTTCCAATGATACCAAGTTTATCCAATTTGGGTCAGTATATTGAAAGTTCTTCCTAAAAGATTTCAGACTGTTCTTAAGCTTTAACAGAATCCTTATCTCATCTTCCAATCAGATTATGATATTCGTAGAGGCAGGATTAGAATTCCATCTCTTCAGACAATTTGTAGTACTGTTTTTCTAGTTTAATTATAAAAATCATCTCATTCTGAGGTCCACAGATCAAGATATAGTCTAATTATCAAAGTATGTTCAGTAAAAATCATCCCAGTTATCAAACTCCAGAATAGTCACACTTCACCTTAAAATTCATCAATCAATCTATTTCAGAAAGCTATGATTTTTGGTGGAGATGTATATCAATATCTTATGAAGCTATTGGTTCAAGAATTAGATCATTTGAATATCGGATGAAGAAGTTATGATCAAAAGAAACAAGACTGTTCAATATAGGGAAAACCTTAAATGCACGATCGTGCTTATGCACGACGGTGCGTTTTCTCTTCCATCACAAAAGTTACCGTTGTGCTTATGCATGACAGTGCATTTCCTCCTTCATCACAAAAGTCAAGCACGATGGTGCATTTCCTCCTTAAACATTCAACATAAGCATGACAGTGCTTTTCCTTTCTTCTTCTTCACTGAATCTAACTTCTTCTTCTTCTTCCATTTTTCCAGCAAAACACAATCTTAATTCATCTATTCCACATTTCTAACTCCAAATACAAACTCTACACAAATCAAACTCCACTTTACATTTCAAAAATCACAAATCTAAAACTCCAACTCTTCTTCCTCTCTCTACTGTGTATTTCCATTCTTTCATCTGATACTTTTCTTCTCATTTAAACCCATTCTGAACACCACTGAAGCTACCCATCTTTCACACCTCATGCACAAATTTCATTTTCAATCATTCAAACATCATTAGACTCATTTGATTCATTTCCATGAACACTCAAATAACCACGCGTATCCAATGAAAAACAAAACATATATTCACTGTGTTTCATGAAAACATCACTTACATTGAAACTACTGAACTTATATAACTTATGCATGTGTTTATTTCCAACACGTAAAACCTTATCACATCATTAAAAATCATTCACAGAACTTAGAAACTTAAAACTTACTAACATGATTCTTCAAACAAATTCCAACTATGATAGTGAAGAGCAGGGTTTCGGAGGATGGTGGAAGAAAACAACAAGAATAGGTAGAAACAAACACTAGCTGGGTTGAAATGTTTGTATGTAGAGAATAACACTAATGTAAGAATCAAAACCAATATTTTAGTGACGAGGGTTCAGTGATTTCTGAAGAACACTAACAAAATCTGAAGAACAACAAAGTTCCAATGATTTTCCTTTCAAAACCACATGCTTACACGTGTTACTAACACCTTGCCATATGTCACCATGCATGTGTACCACTTGTCATGCATATAGGACTGCCACCTTACATAATGCCATTTGTCTATTTCTTTTCTAATCTAAAATACACCAAAAATTTTGAAATAATTTCAATAGTCCCCGAATAAATTTTCCACAATATAATCTCATTTATAAATCTAGTTTACCTGGAAAATGTAAATGAATGTATTCACAATTTATTTGTAGGCATTGAAAAATAGTGCACTGAAATTCTTCAATTTTTAACCCCTAACTTGAGGTGTTACACTTTGAGTTCTTGATTATGCCTTTTAGGTTGACGAATGCACCTGTAGCTTTCATGGACTTAATGAATAGAGTGTTTAACCCTTTCTTAGACCAATTTGTCATTATCTTTATTGATAGTATTTTGGTCTATTCTAAGAGTGATAAGGAGCACAAGGAACATTTAAGAATTTCTTTAGAGACACTGAGGAAGAATGAGTCGTATGTCATATTCGACAAATGTGAATTTTGGCTAAAGGAAGTGACATTTCATAGACATGTGATTTCAGAGCAAGAAGTACATGTGGATCCGAAGAAGATAGAAGCCGTTGTGAAATGGGAAGCACTTAAGAATGTAGCTGAAGTGGGAAGTTTCTTGGGTTTAGCCGGGTATTATAGAAGGTTTGTGGAGGGCTTTTCTATGATAGCAGCTCCATTTTCTAAATTGACAAGGAAGAATCAAAAATTTGTATGGACAGAGGAGTGCCAGAGTAGTTTTGAGGAATTGAAGAACAGGCTCACAACTGCACCAATTTTGACTTTGCCTTCTGGTAGTGAGGGATATATAGTATACAACGATGCCTCCTGGAAGGGATTGGGCTATGTGTTGATGCAAGGAGATAGGGTAGTTGCAAATGCTTCTAGGAAATTAAAGCCCTATAAGATGATTTATCCTACGCACGACTTGAAGTTGGCTGCCATAATTTTTGCATTGAAGATTTGGAGACATTACTTGTATGGAGTCACTACGAAGGTGATTACAGATCACAAGAGTCTTAAGTATCTGATGAGCCAAAAGGAGTTAAATTTGAGACAAAAAAGGTGGTTAGAGCTATTAAAAGATTATAACTTGATGATAGACTACCACCCGAGGAAAGTTAATGTAGTAGCGGATACATTAAGTAGGAATTCCACCATGGCACATGAGGAGACAGTGTATGTTTCTTTGCTGGAAGAATTAGCCAGGCTTAAGGTAACATTGAAGCAAGTCGAATCTGGGTGTATAATGTCTCACTTTAGAGTAAGGTTAGTGTTGAATGAGAAGATTAAGGAATTGCAGGAACACGATAAGTACTTTAGCAGGCTTAGAGAAGAGATTAAAAATGGTAAGCCTTCTGAAATAGAGGTAAGGGAAGATGGATTGATGGTGATAGGCAACAAATTGTGTATTCTAGATAAGTTAGAGCTAAAAGATGAAATTCTTGATGAGGCACACAGTGCTCCTTATGCAATACACCCAGGGAGTACGAGGATGTATCGAGATTTGAAAGAGCATTTCTAGTGGAAAGGAATGAAAAAAGAATTTACAGAATATGCTAAAAGATGTTTAATGTGCCAGCAAGTCCAGGCTAAACACTAGGCACTTGCAGGCAAGCTTAAACCTTTGTCGATTCTCGAATGGAAGTGGAAAAAGATTACGATGGATTTCTTGATAGGATTGCTAAGGACTAGCAGGAAGCATGATGCAATATTGGTGATTATAGATAGGCTAACCAAGTCCACACATTTCTTGCCAATTAAGTAGACAGATTCCTTAAATGCCTTGACCAAGAAATATGTGGAAGAAATAATCTGACTTTATAGGGTTCCAAGTTCTATAGTCTCGGATAGGGATCCCAGGTTCACCTCCAGATCCTGGGAAAGCTTATAGGAGGCTTTGGGAGCCAAGTTGCACTTTAGTACAACTTTCTATCCACAAACTGATGGTCAATCAAAAAGGACAATATAAACATAGGGGCAATGTTAAGAGCTTGGGTTATGGACTTCAAAGGTTCATAGGATGACCATTTACCTTTAATTGTGTTTGCTTACAATAATTCCTATCACTCAAGAATTTAGATGGCACCTTACGATGCTTTATATGGTAGGAAGTGCAAAACTCTTATTTATTGGGATGAGGAAGGTGAGAGAAGGCTTTTAAGGCTTGAATTGATGCAAGTTATAGTCGATAAGATTAAATTGGTGAAAGAGAGACTCAAAGCAGCTCTTAGGATGAAGAGTTATACAGATGCCCATAGAAGGGAGATGGAATTTGAAATTGAAAACAAGATGTTTCCTAGAGCTTCTCCATGGAAAGGGTTTTTGAGGTTTGGTAAGAAGGGCAAGCTTAGTCTAAGAAATATAGGCCTTTATGAGATCATTGAGAAGAATGGGCCTTTAGCCTATAAGTTAGCTTTGCTACTGGAATTGTCTAAGATTCACAATGTCTTCCACGTATCGATACAATCCTTCATACATAGTTCAACCTTTGGAGGTTCAATTAAGGAAGGATTTGACGTATGAGGAGCAACTAGTGGAGATTCTAGATTCAAAGGAGAAAGTCTTAAGAAACAAAACAGTGAACTTACTTAAAGTCCTGTGGAAGACCATTCTATGGAAGAGGCCACGTGGGAACCCTTGGAGGCCATTAGGGAGAGGTATCCACACGTCTTCAATGTATCAGGTAAGAATTTCAATGGCAAAATTATTTAAGGGGGAGATTTGTTGAACCCTAAATTTTTTTATTATTGTTGATTTATTTGATTAATTATTTTTGGAATTGAGCCTATTAATTTGGTGAGTATAAGTTGAAATTAGAAATTAGAAGGGAAATTTTATAATTAAATTAGAGGATGGTATTATGTTTGAGAAGATTAAAGGATTTAGTAGATGGGTTAATGGAATTAAAGTGTTAAGGTTAAAAGAATATTTAAGGGTATTTTTGGTAAGACACTTACGGATGAAAGACCATAAGCTTATATGGAAGGGAAAAATAGACTTTGTACACTCATTAAGGGTGAAGTGGGAGGAATAAATTGTTTGTTCCTAAAGAAGAGAAAAACGTGAACGTAGAGGGAAGCTAAGAGAAGAGAGGAAAAAGCGTAGAGAAAGAAAGGAAGAAGAAGAAAATTGTGGGAAGCTTAGAAGGAAGAAGAGAGAAGAAGAAAAAGAAGAGGCAATTAACTTGTTAGAGGTAAGTTTTCTTCTTTCTTTTTGTTAGGTTTAAAAAGGGATTAAATAAAGACTAAGGTTTGTGTTGGGAATGAAGGAAGAAAGAAGAGGAATATGAAACCATTTTGATTTTGGATTTCTAACCTAGGGCTTTGGTTTCCTTAGCCTAGATGAACTTTGGGTAGGTTAGGTTTAAAATCAATTTTAGCATTTTTTATTTTTGAAGTTTTATGAATTTTCATTTGAATATGGATTAAATAGAAATTTTCATTTGTGTGATTGGGCAAATTGTTGCCTATGTGTGTGTATGTGTTGAATGCATAAATTTTAATTGATGTTGTGGAGATTTGATAATGCATGATTATTTTGCTTTTATTATACCTTAAAAAAGGTTATAATATTTTGTATAAACAAAAAGAAGTAAAAGCATGAAAGTATGAGCATTTAATAAAGTGATTTTTGAGCATGATTATGTGCTTCTGTTTGGGCAAGAATGGAACCATTCTGTTCTCCACGTGCATGTCGACTAGAGCCTTCTCCCGGCTGCCCGCTTGTGGCATATGAGCTCCAAAAAGTAAACTCATTATATTCATGGGGTAAACTTCAGTTTTTCCACTCTATGCCAAGTATGAAGCACTTGAGTGTTACATGTTATGAGTTTTAAGCTAAATAGCTACATTGATAAACATTTAAATTGCATATATATATAGATATATATATATATATGTGTGTACGTGTACATATGCTTAAGTTTGTGGTCAATTGTTAATGGCTATAAATATATTAGCCACTGAGTTGTGGAGCTCACCCCACTATTCTCTCCTCAGGTGCAAAAAGAAACGATTAGCAATCCTTGTAAGACATTCGGATACTCCAAGATAGTTAGAGATTTTGTACTAAGTGATTTTTGGATAGTTTTATAAGCATATCAAACATTGAGCATCCATCTATATTTGTATTAAGCTATTGATAAGTATGTTGATATGTAATTGAAGCTAGGCTCAAATTATGTTTAGATTTGTTAATGAAATATGATTGCTTTTGCTTATGATTTTTCAAAAATTTCATAGGTGTAAAAATTGTGTTCTAACTTCAGGGAAAACTGGATTAATCTAGGATGAATTCGACAAAGATGTCTTCTAAGAAGTTGTAGCTTATAGTTTTATCTTTCCAATGATATAAAGTATGTGATTTTTGGATATCAGAGTCGAGAGTCATGACCATTACAAGATAGGATGTCGCAAGTGATGTATATACGAAATAACTATAATAAGGATGAGGATTTGTTGTATGTGATCAGAGCCTTCACCTGGTTCGTCTTAGACTGAACCTTCTCTTGAATCGTCTTAGAGTGAGCCTTTTTCTGAATCATCTTAGAATGAGCCTTCATCTGGTTCGTCTTAGACTTAGTCTTTTGTCTGATGCTTCTCTAACCAAGCGTTCGTCTGACCCACTCTGACCAAGCTTTCGTCTGACCCACTCTGACCAAGCCATCGTCTAACCTACCCTTGACCAAGCCATCGTCTGATCCAATTTTGACCCTCTAAATGAACAAATCTCTCTTTAATTCTTCACAAAAGTAGAAGTCCTCTTTAAAACTGTCCTAAGACAATCATAATTCGACATCTTTAGTGAAAGTTATGCTAATTGTCCAAAGATAGGTACAATATTATTGAGGGCGAAATCATGTTTGATTCTTTTGGCTATAACTTCTTCATCCGACCTCTAAACGACCTGAATTTTTAAGCATCTAACATATTTCTATACCTTTAAATAAAAATTTATATCTTTTGGTATTGATTTGAAAAATATTGACTGAATCAAAGAAAAGGTATGAGTTGGAAGAGCATGAATTGGATATCTTTACTGAACATACGTCAGTAGTTTGATAATATCATGATCTGTAGAGCTTCAAATGAGATGATTCTTATTTCTAAATAAACTAGAGATATAGAACTACAAATTTTATAAAGGAATCAAATTTTAATTCACTCACTAAACTTTCAATTTCTGGATAGAATTTGAGTATAGTGTACTATTTCAATTTAATAACAATACAAAATTGTTGGGCTATAATTTTAGATCTCTAAACCAAATTGAATGATTTTGGTGTAATTAGAAACTTAAGACAATAGGGAAAAAATGTTCTGAAGAAGTCAAATTGTAATTCCAATTTGAGTTTTTCCATAGTCTCTCCTAATGTTGATTAAGTGAGTTTGCTCACGTTTGATGATTGCAAATGTTGGGCTCTGGAAGTGGGAACCAACAAAACCTTTGAATATTGCCAAAGGATGCTTCTTCACACCACCTATGGAACCTCCTAAGAACCTCCTCTCTCTTCATTGGCTTCATTGTTCTTCTTCCCTTTACATACTCTCTCACTCTCCAAGTTTTCACTCAATAGCAATAAAAGCCTCATCTTTATCTTCTTATCTATTTGAACTCAAATTTCCACATTATCACTAGCTAAGCTTTAAATGGGTTCTTTGGATGAATATTTAACCTTAAAACCTATCAAAAAACACTTGTTAACAAGCTTCACTTCTATGGCCAATTTCACGTTCATCAATAACCTTGACCAACATAACCATACATCCTCCCAACGTCACAAAAATTAACAACAGAATTGAGATTGCGAACCCAAATAAGCATAAAAGAGGTGTTCGTTGACGACCATGGGGCAAGTACGCGATAGAGATTTGGTAGTCACCAAGAGCTGAGAACTTTTAGAGAGAGAAATTAAGTTAGTAAGAGAAAAAATGGAAATTTTTTAAATGAAAGAAATTTGGGTTGTGTTTGGAGAAAGTGAGTGAAGAAAAAGATGGACTTTAACCACCATCAAAATCACCTTCATCAAGATAAAGATCAATTAACTAAGGGTTTTCGATGGGCGGCAGAAGAGGAAGAAGGATAGTTAAGGTTTTTTGTTGTTTAATTTAATTTAATTAAAATCTTATATAAGTTTAACATGATACATGACATCATACACTTACCAAGCCACATCAACTACATTAACATAGACAATAACGTCAAGTTATATGTGAGAAAATTTGAAAATTCAATTATTTAATTGTCACTTTTTAAGTTCAAGATATAATTGTAAAATTATGTAAAGTTTATAAATTTTTTAGTAATTAACCATTTATTTTATTGTAGGAATTTAAGATTTAATTTGGAGTGTAGGTGACAAATCCACCAATTACTTTTAGTGTTCAATTTATAAGGTTCTTCCTTTTATTTTGTGAACTGGGTACTAATTTTTGTATGAACTTTTGGTTAATTTGTGTTGGATACATTCTTAAAGTGTTTACTTGTCTTTGTGTGTTCGAGGTATTTGTAGGAGATGGCCTTGGCTTGTTCGTGTGTATGTTTCTAGATGTTGTATACAATTCTTTACATCAAGAAGAGATGATTGCTAAACAATAAATCATATATGTTGAGAGAATCGAGAGAATTTGTATATATTATTACATCTTACATTGAATACAAAGAGACCTATTTATACACAAGAATAACATCCTATTTAGGAAAGAAGCTTGGCTTAAGCCTAAAACTAAGCTTATAATTAAGCCTAAAATGAAGCCCTAATTATATTATTAACAGCTAGATTATATACATTAACATCCCCCCTCAAACTCAAGGTGGTAGAGAGTCTGCCATCTGGGATTTGCAAACAAGTTCATGAAATCTGTGTGGTGCATGAGCTTTGGTGAACCTATCTGCCGTTTGTTGTTGAGAGGTGAATGAAATAAGCGTGAGAGTTCCTTGGAGCACATGATGACGAATACAATGACAATCATTTTCTATATGCTTGGTGCATTTGTGAAAAAACACCTTTGTGTGCTATCTAGATTGCACTTCGGTTATCACAATAGAGTGTAGTAGCAAATGAATGAGAGACCTCCATGTCTTATAAAAGCCAATGAAGCTAAAGAAGCTCAGATGTAGTATCAGCAAGTGCTCGGTATTCTGCTTCAGTGCTTGAGCAATAAACAACGATATGCTTTTTGCTACACCATGAAATAAGAGAATTTTCAAGGAAGAAATAATAACCAGTAGTAGAGCTTCTATCTGTTGGGTCACCTGCCCAATCCGCATCAGAATAGGCACACAAGTCAAGGTATGAAGTATTAGAGAAATGAAGGCCATGAAACAAGGTACCTTTAATATAACGAAGAATACGAAGATCTGCTGCAAAATGAGTTGTGTGAGGAGCAGATATAAATTAGCTGACAATATGAACTACATATGCTATATCAGGGTGAGTGACAGTAAGATAGACAAGACTGCCTATAAGTTTTGGATAGAGAATTGCATCATGAAGAGGTGTGCCATCAGTTAAAGTGAAATGGGCATTTTTCTCTAGGGGAGTACTACAGATTTTGCCGTCTGTGAGACCTGCACGAGAAATAAGATCAGTAGCATATTTGGCTTGAGGCAAATAATATCCAGAGGAATTGGAGAAGACTTCAAGTCCTCAAAAATAGCTCAAAACACCTAGGTCTTTTATCTCAAACTGATGACTTAGGTAGGATTTAAGATCATGAATGCCTTGTATATCATCTCCTGTAATGATCATGTCATCCACATAAAGGAGAAGAAGAATGTGACCCTTAAAAGTGTGGCAGATGAATAAGGCATGATCGTTGGAGCTGGATTTAAAACCAAAATGAGACACTATAGACCTGAACTTTGAAAATCAAGTTCGAGGTACCTGTTTTAATCCACATAAGGCCTTACGGAGACAACAAACCTTTCCTTTTGGACAATCATAGCCAAGTGGAGGTTGCATATACACTTCTTCAGAGAGACCACCGTTGAGAAAGGCATTTTTGACATCCAATTGATACAACTGCCAAGTCTTAACTAAAGCAATAGCTATGAGTCTATGTATAGATGTGAGGTGAGCAACAGAAGCAAAAATTTCTTCATAATCAATTCCATATTGTTAGTGTATTTATTTTCAATCTATTTTTGTGTTAATTTTCTTTATTCTTGAGGTTTGAAGTTATACTTAATGAGAATTAATCTTGTTTTATGTCAAGGTGTATTTTGGAACTAAATAGAAAGAATGGCGATGATTTTGGGACAAAAATAATTGAACCAAGAGTGGACCCTAATTAGACATGGCCTCGTGTGACAACCAGAAGCTTGAAATGTAGTAGGTTGGAAGTATAAAACAAATGAAGCAAAAGATGTAGCAAAGGGGTTTAAAAGGGCGTGAATAGTGCTATTGGACCAAAGATTAAATTGTTAAATCAGTGAATAGTCTTGCAAGGAAGCAAGAAAACAACGCAACATATGAAGACCAAAACGCAACACAGTATATGATGAGAATAAAAATAAAAATGAGTCAGCCTAAAAATGTAGATGTTTAGGGAAGGCTGAGGTTTTTAAGGTGGCATGGATAATAAACCCACAAATTTTTATTTGTCAATCAAGCAACAGTGAAGGGACGGCTGAGTATAGAAGAAGAGAGTCTACGAGAGAGTGGTGAGGATGAATAGTAACATGTTCTATCAAGGTTAAATTGTCCCATCAATGAATAGTGAATAAGGAGAGGAGAAGAGTGGGCTTACGACAAAGAAAAGAAGGACAGCATGAAAAGAAGAGAAGAATGTCCACGACAGTCCCAACACTAGTAATTGTCCCAACGCCCACGATAGTCCCAAATAGTTAGGAAAAATTGTGATGTTAAGTAACTAAACTTTTATTTATTGGTTTACGGAATCCTAGTTATTGAACTTTGAATGTTGTGAGACTTTTTTTCTATATTTCAATTGATTTATTAGTCAAGTTTTAATTATTTTTCTGGTCATTATTTTATTGTTTGATTTTACAGCTAGGTGCGCAATTAGTTTGTGCTTTTATTCAATCAATTACTAGATTAAACAGATTGACGTTCAATTCTTTTAATCAAAAGTAGGGACTAGGATTTTTATCTACTACGTTAGGGACATGATTCTAGGAAAAATAATTGTCTAGGTAAAATATGTATCGTATGTATATTGTCTAGTTCGCCAATTTTCTTAATTCATAAAGCTATTAATTAATTAAATCTGAGATCGTATCCAAGTTATTGATTAATAAGGGTTAATTCAAATACATGTTTTG
>JANZLX010178665.1:0-12600 GCA_025531955.1 Erythroxylum orinocense
TTATACCCTCATTAAAGCTCAAAAGTCCCTTATGCCCTTACTTAAAAGCCTTAGCTCTTTAATGCTTAAGTGACATGTCCAAATTGCCCTTAATGTAACTTAGCACTTCTAACACTTCAATTTAATCACTTATACTATATAACCTCATTAACATTAACATATCAATTAATCCCAACACCCATAAATCTTGCCAGACTCCAAAAATATTTAATCATGCTTAATCAAAATAAAAATAAAAGAAAAAAATTTCAGGGGCCAACATGCTTTTCGTTTCCGTCTACTTTTCATCCGTCTGCTTTTTTTTATCATCAAAATTATTAATCGTAAAGTCATTTTGACTTAACACCTTGCACTTAAGAGGATTTTTTCATTAAAATATTGTCCAGCCACTCTCACCTCTGCTTATCTTCTTATCTATTTAGTTTTTTTCTGTTAGGATATAACTTCTTTAAAAATTTTGTTTATCTTGGTACGTGCTTGATGTCATTTGATATAGGGATGTTGATTTTCACTTTTCTAAATCATTTTATGATCTCATTATCTTCTTTTTTTCTTTTCCTTTACTGACTTATAAGGAAAAGGATGAAATAGTTTTTATTTTCTTTTTAAAAAAAGAGATAACTTATATTTAGACACAATTGCAGTCTTTTTTTTCTCTATAACTTTTACCTGTCCATTTAGGATTGCCTTTTTTTAATTCCTCTACTTCCTTAAAATGCAACATCCCACTACCATAGAGTATATACCCGAACATCCAAGGACATTCGGATACATATCCTATGATAATGATATGTTAGAGCAAAACACATATCCAACTTACAAATGGCATCATCTAACATAATTAAAGGTCATCAAATTAAAAACCATTCCTTGCATTGATTACCAAAAACTCACATTGTATTCATTGAACAAACATTTACAATCCTTATACAAGTTTTAGATAAAAACTACAAAATAGTAATTACAACTCTTCTGATGTCAGCTGACAGACCTCTGAGCCATAACTAAGCCCAAACTGTTCCTCTAGTCCAGTTTAAGAAACTAGGTCTCCTGTCGCATACCTGAAAAGCCACGCTGCAATTTTTTATGAGTTTTATGAACTCAATGAGTGAACCATCATTGATGATTTCACCCAGGACAAATACACAAAATCACATATTTTCTCATATATTCATTCAGAACATGTATATTCCAAACACTCACATTAATATGGTACATCATGCAATCATTACGAATTTAGAACAGAAATATATGCAAATACAGATGCATACGAGACTCCAGATTCATTGCTACTGTTATGACCAAGTGCCTTTCACATATGGATACATACTGACCCATTGGGCTCAGTCAGAACATAATTCATAGAGCAAAGCTCTACGTGTCACGAAGCAAAGCTCTACGTGCAGAATACTGAGCTTAAAGCTCTATCAAACTGGCTACTCTAATCACAAAACCTTTATCTGAGCATGCATTTTATGAAATGCATCAAATACAGAATATCCCATGTATAACAGTCACATATGATGTACAGTCCGAATCTCATAGTCATCGGAGCTAAGTTCGGTACTCAACTTTCGTTGAGAATTCAAATATCACTCAGAATTTCACAACAATTCAAAACACTTCTAATACATACCCAAATATTAAACTCCTTGGACTTTAAGTCTAGAATTCAGAAACAATTCACAAACACATCACAATCAGTTCAATAATTCGAAGTCCAAAAAAATCAAATCATTCCTAAGAAAATCATCTAGGTTGACTCACAGTATGCTCCAATATGCTATTACCTGGATGGTCCGACAATGTCTAGCTGACGTCCAATATGCTCCTCTATATCATACAAAACACATTAACATATATCAAACTTTTGCACAAATGTATAAATATTCCTTTATGCACATCTATATATAGCAAATATGCACAATGCATGTTCAATGACAATCCTGAGTATCTTATTGTGATCCTTATCATTATATCATTCATATATCAAAACCCTTATTAATACCATTTGTACTTATAGTTTGGACCACAATAAATCAATATGAAACTAATTTCATAACCCAATTGATCATTTCAGATTTTTCTAACAACACGCTTTCGGGTTAACTTTGCAAGATTATTCTGATAAGGCAAATGACAAAATTAGGCAACAATTTCTTCTAGACAGTTGTTCTCCAATTCTTAAGTTTCTAATGAGACCAAAATCATTCAATTTGGTTTAGTATTTTGAAAGTTATACTCCAAATATTTTTGGATTATTCTCATTCTGAAATAGTACATTATACTCAACTTCAATCAAGAAATTGAAAGTTTTAGAGATTGAATTAAAATTTGATTTCTTCAGACAATCTGTAGCCCTATGTTTATAGTTTACTCAAAATTAAAAATCTTCCCATTTGGATAACTATAGAAGAAGTTATAGGCAAAAGAAAGTTAGATGTACAATGTACAAAATCTTTCGAGTTGTTTAACCCTACAACAGTTGAGACACAACTGAGCAACTTCCATGCATAGCCGTGCATACCAAATTAAATTAGTCACAGGCATGAAACCATCACTCACACTTATGCATACCAAAAACTCACAGCTGTGCACAATTAACTTACGGTCGTGCGACATCCAATCTCCAGAACAAACTTTTATTGATTGTTCTCACCATTGCATCTTAAATTCATCAATCAATCTATTTCATAAAGTTATAATTTTTGGTGGAGATGAAAAACAATGTGTTATGAATCTATTGGTTTAAGAATCAAGTAATTTGGACATCGGGTGAAGAAGTTATAACAAAAATATCAAAGGATGTTTAGAAACAAACAAAAGTTGAAAGTCGCGGTCGTGCAGACACCTTGACTTGCTGCATGATTGCGATTTGCGACCCTTAATAGCATGATTGCGCTTCCTTCTCTTATTCACCAATTATTTCTCTTCTTCTTCTCCTTCCATTTTTCTTTTATTTCAGATTTACACAATTCTAAATCATTTATACTGCATTTCTAACTCTAATACAAACTCTAAACAAATTAAATTCAAGTGTACCATTCAAACACTAAAAAATCTGAAACTTCCTCTCTCTATTGTAATTTTCTAGATTTTTACACTTTTCTATCTTTCATCAAAACTTCATTTCATCATAAACTTTTCATTTTAATGCTTTTCCCATATCACTGCATCACCTTAAACTTTTCCCTTACTTCTAAACTCATTCAAATTCATTTCTATTAACACTTCACGTATTCATGCATGAACAGTACATCAACTCATAACTAGAATAGAGTACATATATTTCTTCATCAACATATGTAAACTTTCACAAATCCAAACCAGAATCTATTTCATACTTTTCTGGACAATTCCTTTTTCACTAATCTTTCATCTAGTTTATTCATCACCGAAACTACATTTTTTAAACTCCTCATAAATGTATATATTTACACCGTAAAAACACCATCAGAGTTACTTACTTCATTTAGCTATTCCCAGTAGTAAGAGTGAATCAATAATATCCAATAAGAATGATAATTCAAATATTTAGTGATGGACAAGGAACAAAGGAAGAGTTCTCTGTTGAATGCTTTCAGTGAATATTAAAAGCTACAGTAATCACTTCCTAACCAGAACATAAGCTACGTGTAATCTTTCCTTACTCAAAACCAGACTATGTGGCTATATTGTATGTATCACATATGTCACTCAAACAAGTCTGCCACTTATCACCACACATACAATCCATTTTTCATATACATATGTTGACACGTGTCACACTATAATTGGTCTGTTTATCAATATTTTTTTCCTAAATTTCACTGAAAACTCTAAGATAACAATTATTAACACCAAATAAATTGTTCAGTACAAATAATCTATGATTCCCATTCAAAAATCAATTCTAACCTTAAAATTGTCAATGAATATATGTACAATCATATTAATGTGCAAAAATGTGCATGTCATATTTAGCTTCAGTATGATATGCATTTTCCTAATTTCTCAATAATTTCTCATAATACATAATTCTAGCCTTAACATGGGTAACGGGATGTTACATTATTGCTTCCCAATATTATTTAACTCATATTTTCCTTAAATTAATAACAATTTTGGGTACCAACTTTCCTTCCACTTGAGCCTTTTAACGATTAGTAAATCCTGCATTCCTCTCCCATCTCCTTTATTCATAACTCAATCACTAATGTAAAAACTGCAAACACATTCGCTTCCTTCCTATTGATGAAGTTAATGGGAATTTGCTGAGAAAAGGGTTTGTTCTCAATTATTTTAAGTGGACACGATATGGGGAACCATTGATTTGTAACACCTCAAGAGGTAATCAAGTACAATCGTCTATGACCTTAAATGAGTTTGAAGGGGGATTGGATTTGGAACAACTTATGTTGATGGAAATGAAAATCCTTACATGCAAATGGTTTATGATGCAACCGGTTATACCTTTCAGGAAAATATGGAAAATCTTGAAGAAGAACCAAACCCACATGCAAAATAGTTTTTTGACTTACTACAGTCAGTTGATCAAGAATTATAGCCAAATTGTGAGACAATGACCTAATTGTCTTCAATTGCTCAAATATTGAACATAAAGTCTGAAGGGCATATTTTGGACCGTAGTTTTGATAAAATTATTGAATGGTATAGTGAATCATTGCCTCCTAATCATACAATGGTTTATAGTTTTTACAATAAAACTTATTAAGGGTCTTGATTTGCCTGTTGAAAAGATTGATTATTGCAAATTGGGATGTATGTTGTATTGGGGAGATGATGTGGAATTACAAGAGTGCAAATTTTCTAAATTCAAGCCTAGAAAGCGTTCAATGAAACAGAAATTAGTACCCTAAAAGTGGATGTATTATTTTCCGCTAACTCTGAGACTTCAAAGACTACATGCTTTTGATGTTACTGCGTCTCATATAATATGACATAATGAACATGAACTGAAAAATGGAATAATGAGTCATCAATCAGATGCACTGGTATGGAAACATGTCAATGACGCCCATCTTGAGTTTGTAGCTGAAAGTCAAAATGTTAGGTTAGGATTGTCGACGGATGGATTCCAAACTTTTGGTCAATCCGACCAGTAATATCCATCATGGCCAATCATAATTATTCCTTATAATTTACCTCTATGGATGTGCATGAAAGACACATATATGATCTTAACAATGTTTATGCTTGGGCCTTTAAATCTGAAGTATAGAATTGATGTATTCTTACAACCATTGATATCTAAATTACAGCATCTTTGGGAATATGGTGTCCAGACATATGATGTGTCTCTGAAACAAAATTTTATGTTGAGAGCGATTTTGATGTGGACCATTAGTGATTTTCAACATATACCATGTTGTCTGGATAAAGCACAGCAAGAAAATTGGGTTGTCCTTATTGTGACAATAATTCTGATGCGTTTTATCTTCCAAACGGGGGCAAAACATGTTAGTTTGACAATCACAGAAAATTTCTTCCTCCAGGTCATCCATTTAGACACAATAAACAAAAGTTCATTAAAAATAGAATGGTAAAAACACCTCCTCCCCCTCACAAAGCTGGTGAAGAGATTTTGCAAGAGGTTGAGGAATTAGGTTTGCTGAAAGTTACATAATTTGAAGGTGATGAAGTATATACAAGCATTAGTAAAAACTTTGGTTGGAGAAAATGAAGCATCTTTTGGGATTTACCATATTGGAAAACTAATTTGATACGTCATAATCTAGATGTGATGCATATTGAAAAAAATATTTTTGAAAATTTGTTCAATATCATTATGAACATTAAAGGGAGGACAAAAGACAATGCAAAATCACGAGCTAATTTATAACTTTTTTATAGAAAGAATTAGTTATATAAAGATCTTCGCACCGATAAATATCTAAAAGCATGTTACACTTTGGACAAAAAATAAATATCTAAAAGCATGTTACACACTTTGGACAGAAAATTTTGTGTAAATGGTTGAAAAGTCTAAAGTTTTCCGATGGTTATGTTTCAAACTTGGCAAGGTATGTAGATATGAGAAAGTACAAATTATTTGGGATGAAAAGTCATGATTGTCATGTGTTTATGCAAAGGCTAATTTCAATTGCATTTCGGGAGTTGCTACCGAATAAGGTTTGGGAAGTAATAACATAATTAAATTTATTTTTCAAAAGTTTAACATCATCTGAAATCAAGTTAGCTGAAATGGAAAAACTAAAAAGGAAAATTCCAATAATTTTATGCTAGTTATAAGGGATTTTTCCTCTAAGCTTCTTTGACTGTATGGAGCATCTACCTGTGCATTTAATACACGAGGCAAAACTAGCCTGTCTAGTTCTATATTGATGGATGTATCCATTTAAGAGGTAATTCTAAAAAAGTTATTGTAAATGAAGTAATAACATGTTTTAACTACTAACTTGTAATAACCATATTCTCTAATATAGATATTTGCATTACTTGAAGAAAAATGTGAAAAACAAGGCTAGGGTTGAAGGTTCAATATGTAATGCTTATTTAGTGGAGGAAACTAGTACATTTTGTTCACATTATTTTGAGTCGTATGTTTACACAAGAGAAAGAAAAGTTCCTCGTAATGATAATAGGGGAGGAACGAGTGATGTTGATGGTCACTTATCCATTTTCCTTATTATGGATGAACATATGGACGTTCAACAAGAAGAATGTTAACAGAGGAAGAAATTAAGACTGCCCATGGTTACATTTTATTGAACTATCAAGAGATTTAACCTTTCATGCACTAAGTTGAAAATGATGATTTTGGTTATCAAATTTTGTGTTGTTTATAACTGAAATATATAATAATATTTTTAGATTATACGAGAAATTGTTACGTGAGCTAATGCCGGACAAAACACAGGATGATATAAATAAAGAAGTTGGAAGACACTTTCCTTGATGGTTTAAGAGATATGTAAGTTTTCACTTACAAATATTCAAATGACTGAATTATAAGATTTAAATGTTCAAATGACATTATACTCTTTAATATGATAATTTCTTTTACATAGGCCTTAGAAAATCCAATAGAGAACAAGTTTATATGTGATTTTGCAAAGGCACCTCTGTGAACTGTTAAATTGTATCCGGTGTATTTCGTTAATAGATACAAATATCATACAGAATATCATGGTCATAGCATAGCAACAATAAATAGTGAAGTTTGCATACAAGGAGAATTGATGGATTACTATGGTAAAATTATTGAGATTCTTGAAATTGAGTACCTTACATTGCCAATAAAGCGAAGTGTGATATTTAAGTCCCCGATGTCAAAACCCTTCTCAAGAATCCAGACATTAGGGACTCATTTACCTTTTCCTACTCTCATGTCACTTGGAATCTAAGAAAATAATTATGTCATTGTCATTTATCAATGATTGTAAACTGGACTTAGTTTTAAAGTTGATTTATTGTTGTATCTGTATGAATTTTTCAAACAACCTCTCTACTAGTTAGGGGTCAAGCTGCGTCCTATTGAGTGTGGGCTATCATTGCTCTTGTTATATGACTGTAACAATTGTTAACCTTCTAATTCAAATTTTTTACTTGAATATGATATTAAATAAATCGCCTTATTCCCTTTTGAATATATTGCGTAAAATATTGAATTCAATTCTTATATTTTAATAAATTCAATAAACAATGAATTTCAAGTAGAAATATGCCACCAAAGAGACAACGTGATGTAATGTAACCCAGGTTCAGACAACAATTCAGAGGTACTTACTATGAAGGTGAACCATCACAGTCTGTAGCTGTAACTGAATCACCTCCTCCTCCTCCTCCAGGGCCTACAGTTGCAGATGACGCATCACATGTTGTTCCTCATGCTACACCATCCACCACTCCTACATCATCCACTACCCCTATATCGGATGAAGGAGACAGCCGCCAGCCTGGAGCTGAGGGACCTGATGGAAGAACGTACATAACAATTATCAATAATCTGTTAGTGAAATTACATGAAACACTATAAGTTTGTAATTAAATTATAGGTTTTTGTTCTTATATTAGGTTGATTCTATCTAGACCGTGTTCTAGAAATATGACATCTAAATTTAAGGAGAAGATTGATCTTGAGGGTTATGTGTGGAAAAATATCTCTCAAGCCACAAAGGCATTTTACTTTTAGGAGTTTGAGGTACAATAAGAATTTTATTTTCTTTTTTTAATTGATTTGTAGACATTAATTAGATAAATATTATTACATTATAAGTATTTATCAAGTTTTTTCCTTTTATTTTAGAAAGAATTTTTCTGGGATTCTAATTTCGACACGGTTATACATAACGTATGGGAGAGACGAGCACATACACATTATTGTGACTTTATTGGTGATATTCACAAGGCTGGTATATGACCACCTTATATTTCTGAGCAAATATGGAGCCGTTGGCAGGAGTATTGGACATCACCTGAGACGGGACACAGAGCGTAACTTGACCAACAGACATAGAGGACCGGGAGGAGAGAGTCTTCCTGTACATATGGGAGGATCAATTATCTATCACGAGCATGCAGAGAGACTTGTAAGTATCTTAACTTTACACTTATATTCTAATTGTTTTACTTTGTTGTATTTCAATTTAAATTGAGATGTGAATGTTAGAATAAAAAATGTGTATTATGGATAATGATAATAGTATAAATGTTTGGTGCCATATATGGCTATGTTGAATTATTTTCTTTGTTCAACATAGGGTAAATATCATAAAAATAGAGAAAACTCTACTGAAATTTTTATAAATTATAGTTCACTTATAATATTTTATTCTTATGCAGGAAAAGTCTATGGACATGAGGCCTACACTGAATATATGTGAAATTTATGCTTTAATATTAATTCTTAATAATTATCACTTACTAATATAAACATTACCTCCTAATAAGACCAAATACAAGAAAGCATTCAGCGACAGTCTCAGCACGAACAAGCTGTTGATGAGAGTCAGACATATCTTGATGTGGTGATGCTGTCGCCTGAAACCAAATATAAAAGATTTTCACTCCCGTTAAAACAAATTAATGTATTAGTGTTAAGTGGATATCGTTCCCACGAGGAATTTTACGATTATGGAATTACGAATTCAAATGGCACAAATAACGAACACTAGTTTTCTTTGATACGACCTGTACCGGACTTACCCATTTACTATCCGAAATAGGATAAATGATGCCTGCGTCAAGAAGCTTTAAAATTTCTTTCTTGACTACTTCTATCATGGGTGAGTTTAGACGGCGTTGCGGTTGTCTTACCTCTTTCGCCTCGTCTTCCATCAAAATTCAGTGCATGCATATGGTGGGACTATTTCCTTTCCAATCAACTATTGTCCAACCAAAAGCTTCTTTATGCGTTAACACATTGATAAGTTGGCTTTCTTGCACATCTGACAGTTGATTAGAAATAATCAAAGGCAATGTATCTTTTTCACCTAAAAAGATGTATTTAAGATGACTAGGCAAGCTTTTTAGTTCCAATGTTGGTGGGCTGGTCAATGAACGTAGTGACTTGTCTCCCCCTCTTGATGCTTCTACGGACGTGAGCTACTGAAGGGATGGTGGTTCGGTCTCCTTTAATTGATGAAATAACGTTTCCACTTCGTTATCAAACACCACCGAATCATTATTCCCATTCCACTGCAATGTTTCTTTTGTGGGTTCACTAGATAACGCTAATTGCTCCTTTTATGGCTAATGTTGTGCGTTATTTAATTGTCCCCTTATTTCTCCAGATGATGCAAACTCCTCATCCCCTTGTGAACATAACGCATTCTGCTGGTTTCCTCCAATTGACGCAGATTCTTCACGCTTATGCTCAATTGACAGAATCTCCAATAATTCAACGTTATATGCAGCTTGAGCTTTCAAAATCCAATCCTCCTACACCCAAGTATCAACAAAATCTACAGAGACAACAAATTGCTCATCATTTGAAATTTTCATGGTATTATAAATATTGAATTTAATTAAGTCACCATCAAATTCCATAATTAAGGATCCATCATGAACATCTATTTTGGTCCTAGTTGTTTTAAAAAATAGCCTTCCGAATAAAATCAGAGTGGAGGATGATGTGTCGTCCATGCCCATCTGTAAAATATAAAAATCATCCGGGAAAAGCATGTTTCCTACTTGAATCAATATGTCCTCTAACACACTTTTCGGGTAAGCATTTGAGAGATCCACTAATTGAATTACCACATTAGTTTCTTTAAGAGGTCCAACATTCAAAGATTTATACACATCATATGGCATGACATTAATGGACATACCTAAATCTAACATAGCTCTTTCAAACCGTAAATTACCAATTTGGCACGGGATAGTAAACATACCTGGATCTTGACATTTCGGTGGAAACTTTTTCTTTTATAAGATGGCTGAAACGTTTTCTCCTAAGTGAACTTTCTAATCGAATTTCAATTTCCTGTTTGACGTACAAAGCTCCTTAAGGAGTTTAGCATATTGCGGAATCTATTTAATTGCATCAAGTAAAGGAATATTTACCTAGGCTTTTCGAAAAGTCTCCGAAATCTCCTTTTCTTGCTCTTCCTTCTTCGCTTTTGCTAATCGACTTGGAAAAGGAGGTGGGAATATCTTGTTTAGCATGACTTTCTGTGTCTCTTTGGGTGGCTGCGTGATTTCTTCCTCTATTTTCCTCTTGGAATTTTTTGGAATTGATTCCGGTAATTCCTTACCACTTCGTAATATGATCGCCTTTGCGCTTTGTCTAGGATTTACCTTTAGTTGCGTTGGAAAATTACCAAAATTTTGTGCTTCTAATTAGTTGACAGCAGCTGCAATTTGACTTAACTGATTCTTAAAATTCCTCTGTTGAGTTTCTAAATTCCTATGTTGATTTTCCAAATTCCGAATACTTGCTTCCATATTCCGCTGAAATGTCAAAGTGTTAGTGGTCAAAGTTCATATCTTCCAGAGAAGACTTACCTTCGGCAGTTGACATCATATTTGGATTTTGACGCGACATGTATGGTTGTCTATATGGCTGAAAATTGGTAGTTACTTATCCTTGAGGATTCCCATATCGCAAATTTGGATGATCGCGCCATCTCGGATTATAAGTATTGGAGAATGGGTCATACTTCCTTTGATTTGGCCCAGCAAATCCACCTACTGCATTCACCTGTTTTGCATTTTCTTCTTGCAAAATCGGACATGAATCAGGAGAATGTCCTAACATTGAGCATATACCACATACCTTAGCTTCTTCTTTTCTGGTGACTGCTAACTGCCGCACCAAAGAAGTGAGGTCATCCAATCTCTTTTTCAACGAGATCGCACTAACTTCATTCACGCCCTTGGACCCATGCTCTGTACGGATTCTGAATTGTTGCGTGTTGGAAGCCATGTTTGAGATCAATTCTCTAGCAGCCACTGGCGTTTTGTCGATTAAGGCACTACCGGTTGCAGTGTCAATCATGCACTTGTCAGAAAGCAAAAATCCGTCGTAAAAATATTGAATTAATAATTGTTTAGTTATCTGGTGGTGTGGATAGCTAGCGCATAATTTTTTAAATCTTTCCTAATATTTGTAGAGTGTTTCTCCCGTATGTTGACAAATTTCGCAAATCTCTTTCTGAATATTAGCTGCTCTTGATGCTGAAAAATAGTTTTCGAAGAAAAGTCTCTTCATCTCAACCCACGTCTGCACGTTCTCTCCCACTGAATAGTATAACCAATCTTGCGCATCATCTTTAAGAGAAAACAAAAAAACTCTTAACTTAATCTGCTCCTCCGTCACATTAGTCGGCTTCATACCCATACAAACTACATCGAATTCCTTCAAGTGCTTGTATAGATCTTCTCTTGGTAAACCCCTGAAAATAGACAATAAGTGAATCAGTCCAGATTTTAATTCAAAAGTATTATTATCACCTAAATTCGAAAAATTGACGCAGTGGGGTTGTTGTGCGTCAGTTGGCGCAGCTAGCTTGCGAAGAGTGAGGTTAGCAACTATCTTATCCATCTTTTACATCTCTTTTCGTTGTTTGGTCTGTTTCCGTAGTCTTTTTGTTGTCTTTTCGATCTTAGGATTATACTGCAAATTATCTTATTGGTTTGAACGCGTAACGTACATAAACCATCAAAAATCCCTGACAATAGCGCCAAAATTTGGTGATATTGTCGCCTGCAACCAAATATAAAAGATTTTCACTCCCATTAAAACAAATTAATGTAGTAGTGGTAAGCGGATATCGTTCCCACAAGGAATTTTACGATTATGGAATTATGAATTCAAACGGCACAAATAAAAAAAATAAGAAGGGGGTGTTTGTTCACTCACGGCAATAACAATAAAATTCAAAGGGAAAATCGCAAATTGAAAAAATGATTAAATATGAAAATTCAATAGGAAAAATACTTTGGTTTCGGGTCACCGATATTACCATGCTATTATGGATCCTCAACATAAAATTGCAATTATTAATAAACATTCGTTGGGAAAAATTTTCTCTTAAGGGTAATGACTAAAAACATATATCCTAGCAATCTTATTAAACAATAACCTAGATACGATCATAGGTAAAATTGAATAATAGCATTAAGAATCAAGAA
>JANZLX010178736.1:0-12592 GCA_025531955.1 Erythroxylum orinocense
TTGCGATGCCATGTGGATTTTAGTAGAAACGTTCTGGTGGTGCACCTTTATCGTGGGATACTCGGCGGAGCGACCTTTGGGTTTCCCGTTGTGTACCCGACGATGAGGGGGCGCTACACAAATGGACTAGTTAATAAAAGACCAAGAAGAGACCTTGAGAGAGTGACATGTGGCAAATGACAAGTGTCACTTGCCACACCACATGTATAAGTCACGACATTCATTAAGTGAAAGACCATATTTGGGTCTTTCACTTGCTAAACACGATTCATGCTTCCCTCATCTCCATTTTCTTCATTTCTTCATTCATTCTCTCCTTCTCACGACACTCTTTTCTCCAAAGCCACAAAGTTGAACCTTACTTTCTTCCATCACTAGCCATTCTATTTTCTTCATTTCTTACTAAAGACCTAACCCTACCACCCTTGAATAGTGATGCACGTGTGAGAGAAAAAAGCTAAGGTTATAAGAGATCTTAAAGAGTTTAAAGATCTTAAAGCTAAACAAGTAAGTATAAACATCACTCTTCTTGATTTGATGAATGAAACATGATTTGATGATAGTTAGAGGTTAAATGTTCATAAATTGAGAATGGGTACATGATAAAACGTGGATGAAAAATGGGGATAGATTCATGTCTTGCTTTTGTGTTTTGATGGGTAATAGATTATGACATGATATAATGTTGGATTAAATTGAGTAAATGGTGTTAAATGGGTGTTGGAAAAATGTTAGCTGTAACATTTTCCATTGATTATACTTCTGTATTTTGACCATAACTTGATGTATAGTTATCCAAATGAAATGATTCTTAATTTGGATTAAACTAGAGATATATGGCTACATCTTTCATAAAGATATCAAATTTAAATTATGTCTTTAAGAGTTTCGAATTTTGACCTGAAGTTGAGTACTGGGTGTAGGAAAAAGTGCAGAAAAATTAGATATATGATGGGTTTTTGTTCTATTTTCTTGATGAATTGATGTGAATCTCGTTGGGTGTTTTTGTGATGAAATAAAATGAGTCTAGATCTAAAGAAAAGGAGTAATGTGGTATCTTGAAATGAGAAGAATTAAGGTGATAGTTAGAATTGAAATGAAAGTGAAAATGAAGTTGAATATGTGTAGGAAGATGATGATGAATATGTATACATGTGTAGGTTCTGTTATTAGTGTTCATGATCAATCATGAGCTATAATTTGTTTATAGATGATATTGAGTTGGAATAGAGTTATAATGATGGGAAAATGAGGAGCAATTGAATTAGAAATGATAGACAAGCTTAATGTAGTGAATGTAGTAAGTAAAGAGTTACACTCTAGAAATTTTGAATACACTTGGACATACTTCGGGGCAAGAGGCATAACTTTTTGTGTAGAACTCGGATTGAGGTCATTTAGGTATAACTAGAAAGAGGACTTCAAGATCTACAACTTCTATGAAGACCGCAAGAAGAGATTTTGATTTCTAAAGGGTCAAAATTGTAAGTTTCTATAAGAGACCCGTAAAGTCCGTTTAACGGACATGGTGTCTGGCTAATTTACATTCACAGGTCAATGGGTCCTAATTAAGGCTTAAATGAGACTTAAAGTGAACCTAGAATGATGCCTTGCTTATGTGACTAATGAGTGATATGTTTGAAGTGATAATTGGGGTTATAACTGAGTGAATGAATGGATGATATCAAAGTACCAAAGATATAGCTTAAGAATAAGCTAGACATATATAAAGGGTAAAGATTGGATGGTGAACATAGAATGATCATATACAAATGAAGTATAAATCTAAGTTCAATTAGACATATATGAATTATGAAATGGGAATGAGCATAAGATGTGAATTTAGAAAATATACCCGGGATTGTCATTGAGCATGCATTATACATTACACATATACATATGTGTAAAATTGATTGTTTACATGATTGTGCAATTAATAATATGTGTGCAATATGTGTTTTGAATAATGATGATATAGGATAAAATGTCCGCATCTAGACATTTCCAGATCATGGAAGCTAATGCTAATCTGGAGCGTACTGTGAGTAGACCTAGATGGTCTTACTTTATTATTTTTTTGTTCGTATTATGTATTGAATGATTGTGAATGTGAATTGATTGCTGAATTCTGGACAATGAAGGTTCGATGATTGTGATATACGAATGAGATATTGAAGCGCTACTTGTATGTGAACATGATGAAATAAGTGCTTCTAAATGTGAACTTTGAATGTCGGACCAAGGTCTGATAAGAATGTCTATGAGAATGTGTAAATGAGATCATGTGATTAACTAAAAATGTGTGATTGATGCAATTAGTTACATGAATGCATGAAAGATAAAGGAAGTTGTGACCGAAGTAGCCACCGAAAACGAGCTTAAAAATCAGAATGTAAAAAAGAGCCTAGAGCTCATAAAGTGATTAAGTGCTAAAGGCTCAGTATGTAAAATGAGCCTGATATTCCTAACAGATACTAGACAGTTATTAATAAGCTTGGTATCTATAATAGATACGGGACAGTTATATGCATTTGATGTGTATGATTTGAATAATTTGACTGATTTTTGTATGTGAAATATGTTTCAAATAATGTGATTGGTATAAATAGTATGTGTTATGTGATTGAATGAGCCATCGAGGATGGTCACTCACTAAGTTTGCAAAACTCACCCAAAATTTGCAATTATTTTTTAGGCTCAGAAGAATACCCCATTAGACAAACTGGGGTATACCTATTGCATTCGAGTAAGAGATAGAGGTCAGGATCAGTTTGCATTTGCATACGTATTTCATTGTTTTGTATCAAATTGTGTACTCATAAATACTGTACAATGTGTATATGAATGATTTTGGTAATGTAAAAGCATTATGAATAAAATGTTTTATATCTGAATTGGGCCTAAGTGACTAGTGAAATTATGATGAGTTGTGTAATAGTTGTAACATTATGTTTGAAAATGTTTATGAATAAAACGGGCCAAAATTTGATTATTGATTTATGCATACGCGTGCATTGATTTGAAAAATTTTGTAATGAGTTCGATTGTTGACTGTTCTAGCATGCCACCCTCGTAGGAGACATACTTGGATATTATTCAGGATGTCGGATACGTGTATTGTGAGAGTGGGGTGCTACAATTTAGTATCAGAGCCCAGAATTAGTATCTTACATGGGCGTTTTTCAAAATATAAATCAAGTTACATATATTTTAGATATGTCTTAACATGCAGTGACAACTAATCCTCAGTCTGAGTTGCATTTACATGAATCATACGCATGAGCATTCGTTAAGAGTTTGGGCTGCCAGAAGCACTGAGAAGAAAAATGATATGTCAGAATGTGAGAAAATGAGGTTTATGGATATTTAGAAATGAGAAATAGTATCTGGTTTTGTATAATAGATAATGATTCAATACATTTGTATGTGTGGTTATACCATTGTATATGATATCAGTATTGTAATATGATGGTATACCCTTGAATGTGATATAGATTTGGACATATTGTTGTGGATTGATTAAGGAAAATAGAGATATGGTAGAAATGACAAGATTTAAAGTGTATAAACAAAGTTAGATGAAAACAAAATTTTCTATGATCTTGAGAGGCTAAAATTGGGCTTAGAATAGTTGTTTGAATTATGGTGATAAAAGTTTATAACTTAGTGTAAGAATATGTTAGAGGGATCGAAATTGAAATTTCAGGATGATTATGCATCTATGATTCAGAATTGATTGTGAACATACGTAGGTACGAAGAAATAATAGAAATTGGAAGGTGAGACAATGATAATGTTAGATGAAAAGTTGTCAAGGTTAAGTTGATTTGCCTGCTTGAGTGCACATCTGATAATGAAATCACCATAACAAGTGAAAATATTAGGCATATGTGTATTATATGTGTGCAGATGATATAGGAAGCAATCTATAACTTATTGAATAATTGCTAGTCATAGTTCCTATAGTTCAAAGTCTAAGATGAGTTAGAATAAGACATGAAAGTGTTTATAGTGATCAATTGGGAATGAATTGAGATTGTTAATGATGTTACTATATATATTGAACTTAAGGAAAATAAAGGACACAATCATGGCATAATCCTCATGATCAAGGACAGGCGCAAAAGGGGAAGTGTTGTCTAGAATCAAATAAGATCAAGGTATCCTTAGTATAAGCTACTAATTGGTGAATTGTCCTAAATACGTCTCTAGATAAGATGTAATGATTTTGATGGCATATACCTAGGTATTAGAGTAAATAATTTGTTTAATGCTTCACTGAGCCTTATTAAAAAGGATGTTCTAATCATATAAGTTATGGCATAAATTTATCTTAATGAGATGTTATGAATAGCTGAAATTGATCTTCTTAAGGTACTAATAATGCCTGACAAGTAATGATGAAGACAATTGATTGATAAGAATTTCATGAGCAGTATCAATGAAAGTAGCAAGAAATCTTCTTTCAAAGAAGAATTTCACCTGAATTAGGTTAAGTTGATCAGATGATTCAATTTAAGAATGATCAATGAAGGAATAAATCAAAAATGAATATGTAATAAATCAAAAAGCGAATATTGGAGTCATATCCTTAGCAGAGACTTAAGCATAGGAGGGAGAATATGCTACTAAGAGTATATGCATTTTGTTTGATGTAAGTATCCCATTATGTGATTGGATTCCCAGATTTAAGGCGACTTTCTTGTTAGTGTAAGGAGAATATAGGTCCACATTATATTCTGTGTAAATATGTTCGGGAGATATAAGCTAGATCTGATGAATGTGTTATTAACACAGGAAATTAAGAGTGTAAATAAATTGAAATGTGTGGAGAAACTACTATGAATGAATAGACATTAGAATAAGTTAATTTGAAATCAAAGGAAATCGAATAAATTGAGAAAATCATTCAGGGAAAGAAGTCAATTGGGAAACCAATAATAACATAAGATAATATTACCTCATTGAGAAATTAGTTACTTAAGGAATTACGAGAACAAATCATGGGCACAAGGAGTTTTGGGTTATATCTGTTGGAGTTAATAAATGCCCCGATAATATTATGGCATTAAAGAGTAAAACGATCCAAGCAAAGTTGGATTAGTCAATGGCTTTGATTATAAATGATATATTGAATGTATTCAAATGTTCAATAAGAGTGAATCTTAGCTGGATTAAATAAAATGTTGGCTTGTATAGTATCTGAACATGGCATATTGGAAGACCCAAAGAAAATAGAGGTAATGATAGAGAGAGAAACTTCAAGGTATATGAGAGATCCGAAATTTTCTAGAATTAGCTAGAAATTGGGCACTACCAGAATTTGTTAAGGGGTTTTTACTGATCTTAGCACTTTTGATAAAAATTTTTGAGGAAAAACATGTAAATCATATGACTGAAGAATGTATAAAGAATTTTGAGGAACTATAACATCGATATTAATCATATCGTTTGTATTTGGAGATTATGTAGTATATATTGATGTTTCACTCCAGAGATTAGGACGAAATCTAATGCAACATAATTAAGTGATTTCATATGAGCATGGAGACAATTAAAGTCTTATAAGTTAATTATTTGATATTTAAATTGAAACCTGCTACAATGGTGATTGCTTGAAAGTTTGGAGACATCATAAATGCAGAAACATTTTGGAATTTATAGAGATTATTAAAGTTTGAGGTAATTATTTAGTTTGAAAGAATTGAAAATGAGACTAATACAATAGATAGAGTTACTGGAAAATTTTGATGCACAAAGGGGTATTTCCTAGTAAAGCTAATGTTGTAGTTGATGTATTGAACAGAAAATTCAATAGCAGTGTAACACCAATTTCAGATATTGAGGTCACAAGACCTAGTGCAATAAAGAGCATAGAATGTCGAGTTGAATGTGGGGCAAAATGAAGTGTTATTAGTTACATTGAAATTTAAGATCAGTTTCATGTGAAAAGATTAGCAAAGCCTAAATTGACAATCCAAAATTTGTAAATCTTATTGAGGAATTGAAAATGAATCTGAAATTTGAGTTTGAATAGGAAAAATGTTACTGTGTGATTGAAATAAGAAGGATGTGTACCCAATAAAAATGATTGAGCAAAGAGACTGCTAGAGAAAGCAAGTAATAACCTAAGCTAGACATCCTAGTAGGAATACGCCGAAATAGTGTTTAACTATTACGGATGTAGAAACAAATGACTGAATGTTTGAATTACCAACAGTCCTAACTGTTGGAGATACGCTTAAAGCTTATATTTTGAAGTTCATAGGAACATGAGATCAATGTATAGTCCTAAGTGATATCTTTAGAATATTTTATGAGGCATAAAACGACAAAAAGAGTTGTTTGCCCTTACATTGAAATGAAGAGGGCTTAAAAATGGTTAAAGGCCAAAATTAATTCGAAATACTGTTGATAAATGAAATAAAGCTATAATAAGAGTTAAGTGATTCAAGAATGATAAATGAGTTAAGTCGATCAACATCGAGGCTATGGAATATATGAGATAGATATAAAAGAGTGGAGTGTATTAACACAGAAGAGACGTGAATTATCAAGGGAAAGAGGAATTGTTTTTGTAAGTACCACCTTAGTAAGGTGTGCTCAGATTAGGAAAAAGGATAAACTAAGCTTGAATTATGTTGGTCCACATGAAGTACTGAAAGCATAGTACCAATAACTTATGAGTTGTATTATCAATAAAGATGTCTCAGAATTATAATGCGAGATATTTGAATATGTTAAGAAATAATGATATGATCTGACAAAGATATATTGTTGGCTTGCGAAGTGAAAATTTTGAGTAACCTGAATCATATTGAGGAAATAGTTAAGTTAGTGTGATATCTGAAGAAATAAGTAGAGGATTGATTGATTTCATTGACCATAGTCAATTGGAAGAAATTATTCGAGTGATGAAGTTAAATGAAAAACGGATGAGTATTTGAGGAAACAATACCCCTACTTTCCTGATCAATTAGATATGAATTTCGAGAACGAAATTTATTAAGGAGGGGAGAAATGTAACACCTCATTCCCATATTAAGAGTTAGAATCTAAACATACGGTACATGTGAGATCAATGAGAGATTTTAAAAAAAATGCATGTCATGCTCATACATAATGTTAGCACACATGCACGTGAATTTAAATTTTTGCACACATGAAAATGATTGTACATACATTCATTGACATATTCCGGGTATAATTGATCTATAAATGTGATTATATTTGGGAATTGTGAATTATATGTGTTAAAAATTGAGTTGGAGTGTAAAAGTAGTGAATTATAATTTTTGACAAAATTTGAAAATTTTCTAAAATTTAAGGGTATTTTTGGGCTAGGAAAAAAATGTGTGATTGATACATTTCATTACATGAATGCATGAAAGATAAAGGTAGTTGTGACCGAAGTAGCCATTGAAAAAGAGCTTAAAGCTCAAAATGTGAAAAAGAGCCTAGAGCTCAGAAAGTGATTAAGAGTCAAAGGCTCACTATGTAAAGTGAGCCCGGTATCTCCAACGGATACGAGACAGTTATTAATGAGCCCAGTATCTATAACGGATACAGGATAGTTATAGGCACTCGGTTACAAAAATAACCAATTGAAAGCAAGTCTCATAAGCATCATATATCATTTGATGTGTATGATTTGAATAATTTGGCTGATTTTGGTATGTGAAATATGTTTTAATGAACGTGATTGGTATGAATTGTATATGTTATATGATTGAGTGAGCCATCGAGGATGGTCACTCACTAAGTTCGCAAAATTCACCCAAGATTTGCAATTATTTTTTAGGCTCAAAAGAGTACCCTGTTAGGCAAATGGGAGTATACCTACTACATTCGAGTAAAAGATAAAGGTCAAGATCAGTTCGCGTCAGCATACGTATTTCATTGTTTTGTATCAAATTGTGTACTTATAAATAATGTATAATGTGTATATGAATGATTTTGGTAATGTAAAGGTATTATAACTAAAATGTTTTGTATCTGAATTGGGCCCAAATGACTAGTGAAATTATGATGAGTTGTGTAATGGTTGTAACATTATGTTTGAAAATATTTTTGAATAAAACGAACAGAAATTTGATTATTGATTTCTGCATATGCGTGCATGATTTAACAAATTTTGTAATGAGTTCGATTATTAACTGTTCTAGCATACCACTCTCGCGGGGTAGATATTCAGATATCACTTAGGATGTCAGGTACGTGTCTTGTGAGAGTGGGATGCTACATGCCACCCTTACATAACACTTACACACACCATCTTAACTTTAACACCCATTTCACTTTAATTTCAAGACACTCACGCGGGATGCACCAAAAGTCCTTGACCCACATGTAACACACTTATATTTTTTCAGCTATTAACACCACCATATAACATTGTCATACATACACATCCACTCAATGCCTCACACTCACCTTTTGCTCAATTACTGCAAAAAAAGCTACGATATCTTTTGTTTTACTTCAATAAGAGATTCACTTCCATTGTTCAGAAGAGACGTGCACGACACCAGTACTCTCAAGCAAGAAGAATTCCACTTCAACCATACAACCAAAAAAAATGTCCCACGCAAAATAAAATTCCTTTATCTATTATATGCCAAAATCTAGTAGTACACAATTCAATTACCAACGTGATAATAGACTTCAATCCAAGATATGATTCTTTTTCAAATATAAGATTATACATATGGCTTTTGAATTCAAGTCCTTATCCAATTAATATCCCATATCTCCAATTAATAAATGATGTCAAAACTAATTACTTAGATATATAACATATATTTTAACAATCTCCCCCTTTTTGGCATTTTTGTCACAACTTTTGAACTCCACATAAATAATCATAATTGGACATATAAGTATCAAATTTAGAATTCATATGACAAACACTCCCCCTTAATCAAACAGCAAGTTCCAAAGAACAAAATTTATCCAATCATCCAAATTTCTCCCCCTTGGGACAAAAAGATGCTAAAAAGCAAGACGAATAGTCACACGTATGCCTTGAAATCTCTCCTTGAATGGAACATTCATCATAATCAATCTGATGTCTCCCCTTAGGACAAAACAGTATCAAAACACATAATTATAATAATCAATAATAGGTGCAGCGGAAGAATCATAAGCATGCCAAGAAGACAATTTACCACCATTCAAAACACTAAAAGATATACCCAAAAGAGAGATAGATACCCGAGAGAGATCCATACTAATGAGAGAGCTTAAGGGTCTTCGGTGGAGCCAAATAGAAGTCATAATACAAACTATTAAAAAGATAGGACGATAATGGGAAAATAAAAACTAAAGAACTAAAAAAGATTTTTTTTAAAACACTTCCTCCTTTTTTTTAAAACAACACAAAAAATACTTCAAAAATGTAAAGCACATAGTCCCTGCGCCTCTTGAAAAAATTCAAACATGGTCTTTTCTTTGTCATATTATCTTTTTCATCGGTTTCTTCTTCTGAAGTAACTAACTTGCCCTTTTTCTGACCATTTTCTTTACAAACAGTAACTAATTGTGAATCTAGACAACTTCTTGTTTTTCCTTCACAATGTCTTTGTGTTTGTAATTGACCCTTTCTAATCTAAGTGTGTTTCGATAATATAGGTTGCCTCTGGAAATTTCATAGAGAGTGTCTAGATTTTCGATGTTGACCCCTTTGAAACATAGTTTACAACATCTTGTAGCATCTCGGCCTTATGTGCCCGATAACTCCGCAAAAATGACACGTGGGCACAAATCTTCGATTCTTCCTCGAAGTTTCTTCTTGGACAGATCTGGATATGTCATCTTTCTTCTCATTCACTTTAGAGCACTCACCCTTATAGCCAATGCCTTGAAGATCCTCTTTAACCTTACCAATTTTCATTAACTTTTCTAGTTTTTCTGTGCCTCCATTCAACATTCTCAATCCCTTTTTGGTACTTACTAATTTCGTTATAGCTTCACCAAGTTCATCTGACGTCAAAATCGATTTCTTTTCTAACTCTTAGATGGTGTTCTTCATGGAGAAATTCTCTTCCTTCAATCTTTCATTCTTTCTATATATTTTCACCCATTTTTCATATATTAACTCATTGGCTTCATAAATACCTTCCTTTTTATCATATAAAGTACTGTCATTATTGTCATAATCTGATATTGAGCTTTGAGCTAAATCGTTTGCATTTTTTCCAAAATTTCCTAATTTACTCACTTTTTCGTCTTTAGTTACTTCCTTTTCGGTTACTGTTAAACAAGTAACTGGACTTTTGTTATACAAAGTAACTAACGCTTTACTATTCACAATTTCTTCTTCACTTATTTGTTATCACTCCAAGCGCTGGTATAAGATTTTTCTTTTCTCTTCTTCATGGTATTAGCACACTCTGCTTGAATATGTTCGAAGCCTTGACACTCACGGCATTGAATTCTCTTTACCTTTCTTTCTCCCCTTTGAGTTTTGGCTTATTTGAAGTTGTTGTTCGATGAGCTCCTGCCTTTTTGCCTAAATTTAGGTATGTCCTTTTTCACTCTCTTCAGCCACTTACTGAACTCTTGTGTTAATAGCTCTATATCCTTATTCTCGTCAGATTCATCTTCTAAGTCATTCATAACTTTATCAATCTCGGCTTGCAATGCTAATCCTTTCTTCTTATCTCGATTGTCCCTCAACAAATTCATTTTAAAATTTGTAAGAATTCCAACCACCTTCTCAAATCACAAGTCATTGATGTTATTAACTCCTCGGTTGCTACAATTTTTGGAATAAATCTTGGAGGTAATGATCTCAACATCTTCTTAACTAGTTTCATATTGGAATATTTCTTCCCCAATTGATGTGCCTGATTCGCTATATCTTACAATCTTTCATGAAAGTCTCTGATAGTCTCATTTTCTTCCATCCTTAGTTCTTCAAACCTCACAGCTAACATCTGTAGTTTTGACGCTATCACAGATTTGGACCTTTCATGAATAGTCTACAAAGCATCCCACGCTTCTTTAGTTGATTCATAGGCTGATATTATTGAAAAGTGTCCTTCATCAACAACGCTGAATATCACATGCACTTCTTGTGAGTTTCCAAGTGCACTTTCTTCTTCGGCTCTTGTCTATTCAGATGGATCTTTTTGAACTGTCTCCCCTTTATCATCAGTGATCATTGGATGTGTCCACCCATGTACTATCGAGTTCCATGCTCTTGTTCCCTGTGCCTGAATAAAGACCCTCATTTGTGATAACCATGTAGGATAATTGTAACCGTCCAACAGTGGTGGCCTAATAATTGATGCTCCTTCTCTTATGGCCATGCTTGCGAAACTAGGATCTGCACCAACTTGATACCAAGTTCTGACTCAATGACCTTGTTCTAATACCAATTGAAAAACCGAAGGGGGTAGTAGTTTCGCAAACTTTCAGATTCATTTCTAGCAAATAAAAAATTTAGAAAAATTAAGAGAACCAAAAATAAATCAATAGCGAAAATTTGGCGGCACACTTTGCCTACTTCTACAAAGCCCTCACCCAGCTTAATAATTTTTACCAAAGCATAATAGATTTACCTAAGGCTTTATTGAGTTGACACCACTCAACTCTTGACACTATTTCTCAACCTCACTTCTAATGAAAGATTTCATACCTAATAGTACGATTGCCTCGTACTATCCTCAACAGAGGATGTTTCTAAACTACTTTTAATTAAACAAAAATTAATAAAAATAACTCTAGTGATTAATTAACTAAGAACAAAACAATAATGCACTTGAGATAAAAGAGACAAACAACTTTCCGAAAAGTTCAGCTCCATTGAAATAAACCTAAAAACTGTCCACCTGTTGAACTGATTCATCCCAACTTTAACAACTCCAATTAAATCATACGAGATACTTCAGACACCATGTATATCTCACTCACAAACCCATAAAAACAATTATGGAAAATAGAAGCTAACCCAAGGTGTTTTTCACTCAAAACATATGCACAACCACAGATAAACAAATATGGAAAAATCAACACACTAACCCACGATATTTACAATCCCCGAAAACATATAGATGCAGCTGTGTTTTTCAATAACAATTAATGGTCATCACTTTTGTTATGCTACCCTTACATAACACTCACACACACCATCTTAAATTTAATTCCCACTTCACTTTAATTTCAAGAGACCCATGTAGGATGCACCAAAAGTCCTTGACCCACACGCAACACACTTATATTTGTTTAGCTATTAACCCCACCATATAAGATTGTCGCACACACATTCACTCAATGTCGCACACTCCTCTTGCTCAATTACTGCAAAAACAGCTACAATATCTTTTTTTTACTTTAACAAGAGTGATCGCGGCCTTGTCGTTCGATTTAGGAAAATCGACTTTGAAAACCGGTCAAAATAAATTTATACCAAGGATTGTAGCGTAGCTAAACCTCGGGTCGACTCTCAAGGAACCAGTGTGCAATTGATCCTAAACTAGCCTAGTCGAATGATGCATGCAATTAAAACAATTAAAAGGGGGTTTTGATTGACTGATTAAAATTAAAATAAGGCAAAGTAAAAGAGTATTTTTGGGATTTTTGAAAGACA
>JANZLX010178805.1:0-12587 GCA_025531955.1 Erythroxylum orinocense
ATAATCCATATAAGTTCACTCAAATATCAAAGTCCTCCAAATTAAACAATTCTTTTCTCATAAATTTTTCTTAATTTAATCAAATTTCCTTAAATTCATAAATTTCTTTCTCATTTAAATTCATTTTAATATTTCTAATTTTTATCAAAAGTTCGGGGTCCAACAATAAACTTTTGGTATTTAGAATCATATTAAACATAAGCATTCAGTTGTATCATGTGTATTCTATATTTTGTATTAAGCCAACGGTGTGGCTTTTGATATGTAAAAAAAGTTTTTCAAACTTTTTTTCTTTAGTAATGAAATGATAAATTGAAGTAGTTTCGGTTGTGTATGATCATAATTGACTTCTTTCTTAAAATGGTTGAGTTGAATAAATGAGTTTGTTTTTTGATGTTTGACTGGTGTGGGCATGCCACCCTTATGGGATTATGGTTAATGAGGGTTGATTGAAATAAAGCTAGAGGAAAATGCACTCACATTTTATAACTCCGAAAATAAGGAGGAATGAGTTTGCTCACGACCTATGGCTCTGAATGTTGGGCTTTGAAAGCAGGGTCCAGCATTGTTTGCTATCAGAACTTAGGTTTTTCCTAGGCTTAGAATATATAGTGTTATGAATTGGTAGGTTATGTGATTAATTATTGTATTGTGAATTGATGTATTGCATTAAGTGACATTCATATCATGCATACATGTAGGAAATAAGATTAAAATGAAAATAATCTAAAAGATGATGTCTTATCGAAGGAGTAAAATGCCACCTCGTACAAGAATACGAGAAATTTTGTAAGGATCTATTGCACTTGATTCCTCACCATTAAAGAAGGGTACTGATGATTATAGAATCCCAGTAATTGCAACCGCATGAGTCACATGTATGAACTTCCACTAAGAGTTTGGACTATTAGAAATGATGAGAAGAATGGTGTTTTGTTAGAGTGTAAGATAAGGAAAGTTTGTGGATATTTATAAATAAGAAATATGGCGTAATCTGATTTATTAGACATAGATTCAGTATTTGTGGTTATGTTAGAGAATAAGGTAACAGAATTTTGATGTAGATATGTACTTGAATTGATATGGATATGAAGATATTTTCATGAATCGACTGAGAAAGAAATAGAGACAAAGGTGGAAATGGCAAGATTTAAGGTGTACAAGTAAAAAGGAATTGAAAGGTTGAACCTAGAATTGAAAATGATTGTTTAACTAGTGGGATAAGAGTTATGATCCGATATAAGATCGTGTTAGTGAATTCGATATTAGAATTTTAAGATGGCTATGCATTTATGCTTCTAAATTGATTAAGAACATGCGTATGGAAAGTGAAACAAATAATAGTGATTTATGTAGAAGTTCTCAAGGTTATGCTGACCAGTTATTATGAGTACATATCCAATAATATGGTTACATTGGTGAATAATGTGATTGAGTACATACGAGGTCTATATTTGGATATAGTATAGGAGATAATCTATGATTCCTATAGTTAAAATCATGAGATGAATCAAAGTAACGCGATGGAAGTATGATAAAGGTGATTATGCCAAAAAGGCAATTACTATAGAGAAAATCATTCGAGAAAGGTAAGTTAATTAGGAAATTGAAAGAAACCCGAGATGTATTGGGGAACCAATTAAGATAGTAGGGTATTTGAATAAGCAACTAAATCGAGCACTTTTGTTGAATATAGTAGTTTGGAAGAAATTATGCGAGTGAAAGAGTTACCTGGGAGACTGAGGAAAATATAAAATCGCATTAATTCCAATTGTTTGATCACTTAGGTAAGAATTTCGAGGATGAAATTCTTTAAAGGGGGAGAATTATTGGACCCCTAACATTTCTTAGAAGTTAAAATTATTAAATGAGAAATTTTGGCAATTATTCATGAGTAAAGAACAAATGAATGAAAAGTTCTTGAATTAGAAATGATAGACAAGATTAAAGTAGTAAATGAGAAGTGTGGATAGATTCATATTTTTGCTTTGGTGTTTTTGGTATATTAGAGATTATGAAATGGGAAGAATTAAGGTGAAAGTTAGAAGTAAAATGAACGGAAAAGTGAAGTTGAATATGTGTAGTAAGTTGATGATGAATGAAATATTAATTGGGTATAGATGATTGTTAAGTTGAAATTAGGTATATGTGAAGAAGTTGTTAACTTGAGATGATGATTTTTGAACATGAATTGTTGATACATATATATATATACATATACATAAGTGACATATTATAGAAAAGAAAGATAGGACTTATGAATGATGAGACGTGGTTGAATGTGATGAGTCAAATGAGTTGAGATTTAAGAGTTTAATGAAGTCACTTTGGTAGTTGAATGGTTATGCTCAGGACATCCCAAGTTTGTACAGTGCAAATTTCAAGTCTTCCATAGGGGCAAAATTTGGGTTCTGACTTTAGGAGAAAAATTGTATTGATCTAGGCTAATTTAGACAAAATTGTCTTCTAGAAAGTTGTAGCTTATCTTTCTAGCTTTCCAATGGTATATGGTGTGAAATTTTTAGACATTTAAGTCAAAAGTTATTATCTTTATAAGCGGAGGTGCTCTAGAGAGTGTAGTTAGTGATTTAGAACTTACAGGGAGTGAGGAAGACCCAATAGAAATACCCATCTTCGGTGCACTGTAGATTGAAACATCTTCTAGTGCACTGTAAACTAAAACATCTTCTGGTGCACTATAGACCAAACATCTTCTGGTGCACTGTAGACTGAAACATCTTCTGATGCACTGTAGACTGAACATCTTTTGGCGCACTGTAGACTGAACCATCTTCTAGCGTACTATAGATTGAACATCTTCTTATGCACTGTAGACTGAAACATCTTCTGGTAAACTGTAGACTGAAACCTTCCTTCTTATATATTATAGACAGAATTGCCTGGTCCAATTTTGACCCTCTGAATGATATAACCTATCTTCAAGGCCTTCTTGAAAGTTATAGATCTACGAGTCCTCTTTCAAACTATCTAAGAATGGCCTTGATCTGATATCTTTAAAAAAAAGTTATGCCAATTGTCCCAAATCATTTGACCTTTCATCTGGGATCATCCTACCCTATCATCTGGTCTAATTTTGACCCTCTAGATGACAGAATATATCTTCAAGGTCTTCTTGAAAGTTGTAGATCTATGAGTTCTCTTTTAAAACGTTTAAGAATGACTTTGGTACAATATCTCTAGAGAAAGTTATGCCAATTGTCTTAAATCGTCTGGCCTTTTGTCTAACCTTTCATCTGGGATCGTCTTACCCTATCATCTGGTATAATTTTGGCTCTCTAGATTACAGAATCTATCATCAAGGTCTTCTTGAAATTGTATCTCTATAATTCCTCTTTCAAACCGTCTGAGAATTACCTTGATCCGATATCTATAGAGAAAGTTATGACAATTGTCCCAAGACAGGTTCAATATGATTGAGAACAAAACCTTGTTTGATTCTTTCAGTCATAACTTTGTTATCTGACCTCGTAATGAGATGATTCTTATCGCAAAATAAATTAGAGACATAGAGCTACAAATTATCTGAAGGAAGTGATTTGTAAGCTAGTCCCTAAGACTTTCAAATTTTGGATGGAAGTTGGATACAATGTATTGTTTCAGTCTAATAACAGTCTGAAAATGTTTGGGCCCTAACTTTCATATTTCTGAACCAAATTGAATGATTTTGGTGTCATTAGAAACTTAAGACAATGGGGAACATTTTTCTACAAGAAAGTGTTGTGTCAAAATATTCAAAGGTATTTTGGCAAGACACTTAAACATAAAAGACATAAGGCATAAATGGAAGGGCAAATTGGATATTTCTCAATCATTAAAGGCATAATTGGAAGAAGAAGAGTTGTCTTACATTTTAAGAAGAGAGAAGAACGAATATTGAAGAGAAAAAGAGAGAGTGCCATGAAGAAGAAAGAGAAATACGAAGAGAAAAAGAGAAGGAGAGAAAGAAGAGAAAACAAGTTAGGGTTTTAATCTTCTTAGCCTTCAAGAGAGAGATTTTGAGATTGTTTAAGAAGGGAAAAAAGTAGAGGAAGAGCTTCCCTTTGAGCCAAAGATCTCTTCATTTGGTGAAGAATCAAGGTAAGATCATTTTGAATCTTTGGATTTTTGGAAGGATTAGTTCATGGAGTTTAGAAAATGCTTGGGTTTAAGTATTCTAGAATCAATTTTAGTGATTTTGCATTGTGGGATTTTCAATTAGAATCCTATTGAATGAGACTTGATTTGTTTTAGAGAACTAAGAGAATCCTACCTAAGAGCAAGGGAAAAGACAAGCTTGACTTAGATTTTTGCAAGCTAAATAGGTGGGTAATATTTTTATGGTTATTGTGTAATATGAGCAAGTTTGTCTTATTAATAAATATGTGCTAAATTGTGAATTGTTGTGATATGGAAAATGCATTATGATATGTTTTATTTATGCCTTGAAATATGTCATGGCATTTTTGTATAAATGAAAAGAAAGGAAAAACATGAAAAGTATGAAAGTATGATGAAATGATTTGAGCATTTGATAAAATGATTTTGAGCATGATTATGTGCTTCTATTTGGACGAGAGTGGAACCATTTTGTTCGTCACGTGCACGTTGACAAAAGCCTTCTCCCGACTGCCCATTTGTGGCATATGAGCTTCGAAAATGGACTCATTTTGTTCATGGTGCAAACTTTGATTCGTCCATTTTGTTTCCATGGAACCCTCAAGTCATTTATTTATGCATTTGCATTTTTGATTTGTTGAGTATGATAAATAATTAAGTGTTATGTTTTGATGGATGAATCTTCATGATATGTTCTGCGTGATGACATTTGAATTATGAAATTTTGAGCTTAAATTGTGGATGATAGAATTGCTAGATTAAATGGGATATATATATATATATACTTTGTTACATTTATATATGTGTATGTGCCTGAATTGTATGGCTTGTTGCCAATGTCTATAAATATATAAGCCATTGAGCTTCGCAGCTCACCCCATTACCTTCCACTCCGCAGGTGAAGAAAAAGCAAATCAACATTAATCCTTGTAAATTCTGGCAAACACCCAGAATAGAGACTTTTGTAATTTAAGTTAGTTCATAAACTTTTGGTATTTAGAATCATATTAAGCATAAGTATTCAATTGTATCATGTGTATTCTGTATTTTGTATTAAGCCAACGGTGTGGCTTTTGATATGTAAATAAAGTTTTTCAAACTCTTTTGTTTTAGTAATGAAATGATAAATTGAAGTAGTTTTGGTTGTGTATGATCATAATTTACTTCTTTGTTAAAATGGTTGAGTTGAATAAATGAGTTTGTTTTTTTATGTTTGACTGGTATGGACACGCCACCCTTTTGGGATGATGGTTAATGAGGGTTAATTGAAATAACCCTAGAGGGAAATGCACTCGCATTTTATGACTCCAAAAATACGGAGTAATGAGTTTGCTTACGACCTATGGGTCCGAATGTTGGGCTCTAAAAGCAAAGTCCAGCATTGTAAATCTATAAATATTAATGCTTAGTCCTAAATAATGGCAGCAAAACCTTATTATACTCCTATGCATAGTTTAGTTATAGTTAGTACTACTAAGTACGAGTCAATCCTATAAAAACTATTATTTAATTACAACTATTGATAAACTTAATAGACTACGTTAATGATTATGATATATTGAATAAGAAAACAAAACAAGAAATCTTATGATAAAACAAGACAATGATTAATAATAGCACTAGATTTAGGTGAGTTTTCCTCTAAGACTATACTATATTTAATTCTATTTTATCTTAATGAATGATTCTAGTTTCTTAAACCAGTTATAATTCTTAACTTATATTATATTCTTTCTTAAGGCATACAACCCTTATTCTTAGGCTAATCAGTTGAAGTCCCTCTTGAATCAAGACAACCTAAGAACGTATTAATTTATTATATAAATGTTATTGATAGGTTTTATCCTAACCCAAAAAGATCTTACAAATTTCTTTTGAATAGCTTATGCTTAACCCTCTTTATCCATATTATGATCTAATCACACATCTCCTGTCTCTAATCTTGATGTATGAATCAAATAATTGAATCTTTCACTTTCTATTATAAAAACATAGATAAATCTTAATAAAAATAAAACTTTCATTAAATCAAAGAATCAATCAAAATATATTACATCCTAGCGTCATTCTTCTTAAACCTATAACTTATTAGTTCATATTCAAACAAAGAACAATAATTAAGAAACAATAAAAAGAACAAGATAAAGAGATCATTGTTCTTGAACATTGAATCTTTAGTGAATCTTTATTGAAATCTTGTATAACTTCCAAAAATGAATTTGTCTTGATTAACAACAAATGTAGATCAACTTCCAAATGATTTCTTACTACATTTTTCAATATTTCTTGCCCAAAAAAACTTCTTTTCTTTTTCGCCTTCTTTTCTTTAAATCTAAATCCTATTTTTTTAATAAGCTCAAGACCTAAACAAGGGTCTATATAGCAAGCCATGTTGTGTTGTTATTCTTTCAAAATCTTTATTAATTCCAACACGAGTCCTGTAAAGGGACATATAAGTGGTGGGTTTCTTAGTCCTGAGGGTAATACGATGGTGTGTATAGCTACAAAGGAGAAACAAAGCTGACCACTTTAGAATATAGCCCTAACATGGTGATGTGTAAGTGTTGTATTCAAGAGTCCTTCTTTGTTACTTTTAAATTTACTTCAAGTTACTCCAATTTTTGCTCATTTTCCTTAAATAGGCAGAAATAATAAGAATACTTCTCATTTTAAGTACCAGTTCTTCTAAATTCATCTAAAATACAAGTAACGTGCTATGAAAATAATGTTAAAAGTAATGTATAACTAACATACATCATGTATCAAAACTATGGATATGCAAAAATATCATACCAAAGACAATATATTAGATTTTGTGATTAAAAAAGTCAACAGTGACAAGTTTATTTTATGTTGATATTTTTACAATATGGCAAAAATATAAGAACATGATAATGGCAAAGTGATTTAAAGATTGATTGGTTCTTAATCAAATCTTCAGACAGGAGATTGTTAGAAGAATCAACCAAAGTCCATTTAAGAATGAATTTTTTTCTTGTACATTAAAAAATTTTAGTTAAACATAAACAATCATCTATCAAAAGAAAATTTATCTATGAAAATATTGGATGAAAATAAATATGGTGAAAAATAAAAAAATCCTTGCAACTTATAAATTACCATAAGATTTTATACGGATTTAATCTTATAAATTTTAATTAAATTAGATTTTGTATTTTATAATTGAAAGAAATATTGTCTAACACATAAATAATATGTAGATAAAAAAAAGATCTTTTATAAGTATATGCACCATTAAAATTGGTCACTTACTTGAATGAATTTCTAGTTTCCACAGATTAAAAGATCTTTCACAAAGAACACACAAGTTGTAACACCCCGTGTTAGGGTTAGAAAATTAAGGAATTCCAGTGTATCATATGCTTTGCATATTTGAGTGTTCACTTATATGTGCATATATATTTTTGATACATACAAATAACTGTACATGCAATTATTGACATTTTTCAGGTATAAATAGTTTCTAAATGTGATTAAAATGTGAATTGTGGATTATTTGCGTTAAAAATTTATTTGGAGACTATTAGTATTATTTCATAATTTTTGGTGAATTTTAGAAAATTTCTGAAAATTTGGGGTATTATTTGGACTAAAAAATAGAATAAGAGACAAATGGGAGGGTGACACATGGCCCACATGCATGGGTGCCATGTGTGCCATGTGTCATTGAATTGTTAGCCCACTTAGTTTGGTGTTGAGCAAAAACACTTCTACAGCTCACATCTCTTCTTCACCACTGAAAACACCAATTAACACTCTTGTCTTTTTTCTTTACATCCATCGCGCGAAACTACCTGTTATGCTTATTTATTTATTTGGCTTCTAACTCTCAATTGCTAGAAAACTAGTTGAAGATGAGCATAAGTTTGAGTTGATGTTTGTTTGCTTGAGAGAATGAGAAAATCTAGAATTTTTTAGCCATAATTTCATTGAATCAAGTAAGTTTTTCGTGAATACATTTGATGATGTTTTAATATTTTGTATATGGGTTCATACATGAGTGATATGGGAAGAAATAAATTTGGTAGTGAGAATGAAGAAGTACATAAACATGGAGAAAAATGCAGAAAATTGGGAACATGTGTGAAAGGTGTCGATTTTTGATGTTTAAGTTTAAACCTTGGATTTTTAAGTTGTTTTTTGTTGTTGAGTTGAAAGGGGAGTAGTATAGACGATGTTTGCATGCTTGTGGATGGATGCATGCGTGAGTTGGTATAGGTTCTATTTTGGTTTGTAGGTTGTTACTGTTCATGAGAACAAAATTTACAATATAGAGAGAGTTGAAGATGGTAAAATATGTGTATGATCAGTTTTGGTGTTTTGAATATAAACTTGAATTTGAGTTGTTTTGGGACTAAGTTGAGTTGATATGGAAGTGATTTAGAGGGATAAATGTAAGGGTATAACTAGTGATGAGGAATTAAGTAGAAAAGAGAAAAAATATGGAGAAGTGTTTCTGTAAAAATATGGAGAATTAACATGCAAAAATTGTGATTCTACAGTAGAAGGTGTTAGTGCATAATCAAACATTCTGATACTGAACAGTTCTGACTCTTTTTTATATAACTTTGTCTTTTAACCTCCAAATGACTTGAAACTTAAACCAATAGACTCCTAAGACATTGTTCTTTCTCTCCAAAATAATTTAGAGCCATCTGAATTGATCAGAAAAAGATTGATTGACTCAAATTGAGGGTATGTACTGGAATATTATAAACTGGAGATATTATAGTGAACAAACTTCGGTATTATGATTATAATTTGATCTGTAGATTTCTAAATGAGTTGATTCTTGATTGAAATTAAACTTAAGACATAACTATATAACTTTCTTGAAGAAGTAGAATTTTGATTCTATCTCTAAGACTTTCAAAAATGGCATGGAATTGAGTTTTATCTTAGACTATAGCACTACAAGGGACAGAAATCGTGTCCTGTATTTATTGAATAAACTATATTGATGTAGGCTGAATTGGGCTAAGGTTTCTTCACCAAAGTTGTAGCTTATTCTCTTACCTTTAAATTGGTATAAAGTTTGCAATTTTTGGATATTGGAATTGAGGGTTATGAGGTGTATAACTTAAAGGCATGATCATGCATTAGCCAAAATTTCAAATGTACACGGTCTATGGTATTTTTAGCATAACTCATTGAATAATAAACCAAATTATATGATCTTGGTATCATTAGAAACTTAACACATAGAGGAACAACTGGAAGAGAGTGTTATAGAAATACATCATTTTCTTGATCTTATTGATTATGCAAAATTGACCCGAATGAGGTGCTTCTAGTAAAAGCTGGAATAGTGATTGAATGTATTAATTTTGGAACTTTGGAAATACAATTGATGTTTACATCAGTTTAGTAAGAACATATACCCAAGAATTTTTCATGAACATACATCATACATATTCAATATATATAAATGAATTTTTAATCATGCACAATAGTGATTTGTATATGTGTTAAATGTTATAGAGGAACGCATAAAGCGACCACTTCCAGATATTGCCGAGACTTCGAGGCAATAAGAAATAAGGGAGCTTTTGTAAGTAATCTTAAAAGGTCACATCTTACTTTGTTCTACTTGTCAAATTAGATTTATGCGGATTATGTTCTGAATACCGGACAATGATTGCCCGAGGCATTTGATGCATGATATATCATTGGAAGTGCTACTTGCATGTGAATATCATTGGCTACTTGCTTTGCAAATGAAATATCTGAAATGACTTTGTTGTTTTAAAACTGTTGAGTCCTAGTTGTGGGTAAATAGGCATGCCTAGAAGGGTCTATAGCTGCTCTTGTGACACTTCAGTGTCGAGACTTCGATCTCTCTTGTGACACTTCGGTCTCTTCTGGACACTTCAGTGTCGAGACTTTGGACTCTCTTGTATAAATCCCACTACCTGCTTCTGTAAATGGATTTGCGGTCATCTTATTTTTATAATCTGATATATGTTTGATTCTTACATAAATAAAAATTGTGCTCTGATTTTGAAGGGTTTATACCCTCTTATGATATTTAATTATGATAATTATAAAAATCTGTTTTGAAATGCATTATGTCTGATTTAATATTTGGCAATCTTTTAATGCATGCTTATGCTGTTACATGATTCCATATGATGAGTCATCACTTCTTGTATATATTAGTTATTACTCACTAGGCTATATGCTTAGCACGGTGGATTTGTCCCGTGTAAGTTCAGAGCGAGGATTATAAAGACTGGGACAAATCAACCGTAATGGCCAATGGATACTGAGTCTTGTTTTGTTAAAATGTATTTTGTGTTTATTTTGGCTTGTATCTAAAGTGTATGATTCTGAATTGCTGTAAGTTTTTGTAATAACTATGTTTCAAGATGGTTTCTGTTTTTGGAACAAATTTGTATGAAGTTAATGTGATATAATGTATGTTTGTTTAAGATTATGGAAATGCATGTATAAAGTGTTTCGTATGTTTTGGAATGTTTTGTATTCTCTATGTTCTGTATGTGTGGCACTTGCAATATCCTCCTAAGGGATATATGTGGGTGTCACACAAGTAAAGACCAACTTTCGTTTGAATATTGTACTACTATTGTAATCTTATCTATGGGACGTTTTAAACTATTTTATATTACATTTAAAACTTACTATTTTTTAACATTTAATATTAAATATCATATCCTAAATTATCAAGTATGTTCACTAGTCATCATCGCCCAACACACATGATGGGTTTAAATGATTAACACTATGCGATTTCTCACTTATTCAATAAACCAAACGACTAGCATTTAACAAGAATTCATTGTTATACATCTGTTAGGAGGATATGGCGTCTCAATTGATGAATCGATCCTGGGACCAATGTGTCCTAGAGTAGATATTGTAAGTTATACCTAGGTCATATCTAGCATTAATATCCTTATGATCTCATTTATTTTATCATATCATGCTTTGTATTCAATTATCTTGCTAAGAGAAGGTGGCCATATTTGAATACATTTTATGTGAGTCTTTAAACATAATAACCTTCATTTGTTCTAAATTCTTTTAATTTAAATTTAATTTGCTTTCCTAGAATCATTCCATAAGATTACACTATAGCTGATTTGCTGATAATATTCTAAAGTACCAAACTTTAAATTTATTCTCAAGAATTAGACAAGAGTCTTAAGGGTATTCAATGCGGCACCTTTACCTTAAGGATCTCAGACAATGTAAGTTGAGATATTGTAATTTACATTAATCCCTTTATGGTTGTATTTGCATTTATGGTATGAGTTATGTGCTACAGTATTAACTCATAATTCATTGTATGTGAAGGTCTTTCATTAAGAAAATACCATACAAATATTAGTTCAAACATACTGAATGTCTATCTTGAGTTCACTTATCTACTTTACAATAATTTTTTTAGAAATCGCATATAGCAACTTAAGATAGATATAGTGATCATCTAATCACTTTTTACCAACTTCCTTGTAATTTAATGCAGCATTTATGGTTTAAGATTCTTATTCTCAATTATCACCTAGATTAAAAAAAAATTTAAACTTGCCTCATCTTTAGTAATCACAAATCATTAAATGTGATTGCTTTTATAAGAAAGCCAAATTATAATTTGTATTACATACTTTTAATTTATATCTCTATATATATTTACACAAAATAAACATATATATATGAATCAAGTATTATCCAATGTAAAATCTCCATTAAATATTCTCATTTAAATATGATATTATAATAAATGAACACATAAAGAGAAATATTTCTTACAACATTTCAATATTTACATAAGCCTAGTGACTTAATATGCCTGATATATAGATCTCTAGAAATTGGCTTTATCATTAGGTTTGCCACCATATCTTGTGTAAATATATACTTCATGTTCATTTCTCCTTATATGACTATAACTTTCATATAATTAAACTTGGTATCTATATGCTTTGTTGAACAATAAAATTTAGGATTTTTGGTATAAGCGATTGCTACTTAACTATCATAATTGATAGTCAGTGGATCAATTTCACTTTTAATGACTCCTAAATGAACCAAGAATTGTCAAAGCCATATAGTTCTTATACTATTGTTGAAAATGCTACAAATTTAGCTTCCATTGTGAACAATGCAACGTAAGATTGCTTCTTACTTTTCCATGATATTGCTCCATTATTGAGTAAGAAAACAAATCTAGAGGTTGATTTTCTTTTGTTTAAATCTTCTCTCCAGTTTTATCTGTATATCCTCGTATTGTAACATCCCGGTACTAGTAGAAAGGGTAAAATAGTAAGTATGGGTGTTTAATGAGAGATGATAAATGCATTTGCATGTTCATGCATATAGTGACATACATATATTGTGAAAAATGAATTGATTGCACATGAAATTTTGGTACATGCATTCATTGACATTCCCGGTATATTTGGTCATTAATGTGATTGTTTTGAGAA
>JANZLX010178841.1:0-12586 GCA_025531955.1 Erythroxylum orinocense
GGCTCACCTCCCCCTTAGCGGGCCGCTGAGTACCTGATTTACATCCTCCCAGTTGCTTCGTCGGGCCGGAGTGTGGGAGGCCCTTTGGGTTGGGGATTCAACCTTTTTTGCTCCAAGGTATGGTGTATGCATTGTTAGCGCTTCCAGCCCACTCGTAGCGTTGACATCACCACACTATAGGATAACAAAAAATTCAACATTTTTAGAATTTACAATATGATCTTTCAAGTTATTTTGGGTCAATTTTGGGATTATGTGAATTTACAAAGTGAGTTTTTAATTTTTCTAGATTGATTGCATTAGTAATAAATAAGGTTTATCTTAAAGAAAATCAAATAAGGTCATTAAAGCTATCTTTTAGTGAATTTTCATGCTATAGACTTGAAATAAAAAGGTACATATAGTTTTGTGAAGGAAATCACAAGATTCTCCATAAACCTTCACACAAACTCATCAACATAGGAACACATATGAAGAATCGAAGGAGAAAAAAGGGAATGTTTGAAGCTTTCGAAAGAAAGCTAAACTTTGGAATGTTCAAATGAAGTTTGAAGACTTGTGTTAAGCCTAAGACACACACATGTGAGACTTATGTGAAGACATCATAAGCTAAGACAAAATGCAGACGTATTCAACAAACATAAAATGCACAACAGAAGCATTAGTGAATCACATGGAAGACACATGACATGCATCAGACTTAGACTTATTCAAACACAACCGAAGGCAACCATCTTCAACTATTATAAATAAGACAAACCTCAAGCTTTACAAGCTAATACATGTATTCAATCTTTTGATTCAAAAGAGAGATATTGAGAGAGTGCTAAAGTACTTATCCAAAGAGTACTAGGGAGTTTGTGAGGGAGCTCTTGTAGGTGTTTTATGAAACACCCAATCTCTTGCATTCCTTTTTTTGAAGCTAGTGAAAAACCATAGTGTGAGATTGATCCTTGGACATAGATAGCTTTGTGCTATCGAACCAAGTAAATTCTTATGTCTTCTTTACATTTCTGCAACTCTTTACTTCTGCAAAATACAAGTCCAAGCATTAAACCATCATCAGTCAAGCAACAAATCCAAAAAGCTTTATAAAGATCTTAACATATTGGTATCAGAGCTACTAGGTCTCTATCCACATTCTTACTAACAAGTCTAGAATCCATCAAGAAGAAAGTTCAAGAATAGAAAACAGGTCCTTACAAAGATGGAAGTGTTCACTGGAAAGGAGGACTTTGCAATCTAAAAATTACAGATGCAAGCCCCGCTTAAATCTTACGAATGCTTTGGGGCCATAGATGCTACCTATGAAGATGAGCCAGATCTTGTAAAGAATCTGAAGAAAGCAAGATTGGCGCATTGCAAGCTATTGTTGCATCTTTCACCAACTATTATAAAAAAAAGTGAAAGATTGCAACACTGCAAAGCTTTTATGGGATAAACTGGATGAAATCTATTCCAAACAATGTCTACCAAACAAAATGACCCTACTGCACAATACAAAATGACCCTGCTGCACAATCTTACAAATTTCAGAGTGAATACAACAATAACCCTAGAAGACAACCTGGATTATTTCTTTAAACTAATTCAGGATCTTGAAGCAACAGGGGAGAAAATTTTAGAAGAACACCAAGCAGTGGTGATTCTAAAGTCACTTCCACAGGAATACAATGGATTTAGAAAAGTGGTTAAGCATGCTAGTGGGGATGCTCTAACAGTAAAGAGGGTTGTTGATTCTTTGATGGAGGAAGTGATAGACAACAATCATTTCAAAAAGGAACCAGAGGCGATGTTCTTGGACAACAGATCTGAGAATAATTTTTCACAAAATGGTTCAAAGAAAGGTGCTGGACAGAAAACTAAAGGAAAGGGCAAACAGAAGAAGAATGATGATGACAAGAAAAACAACAAAGCCAAAGGTAAAAAATGCTATTATTGTGATAAAGAGGGACACTTTGTAAGGGATTGCAGGAAGAACAAGAAGGACAAAGAGGCACAGAAAGGTGATGCTGAAAATGTTGAGAAGTTTGAAGAATCTAGTGGAGATGAGATACTTGCCATGACAACTAAAACAGATGAGATGACAACAGAATGGATTTTGGACTCAGGCTGCACAATGTATGTAACTCCCCACAGGGATTGGTTCTCTTCTTTTGAGAACTTGTCAGCCAAAGTAAGGATGACTGATGCAAGGAAGCAAGATATCAAAGGCATTGGCAATGCCTCCATCAAGATGTATGATGGAAAATGGAGAACATTGAGCAATGTAAGATATGTCCCTAGAGTTAGAAGAAATCTTCTACCAGAAAGTACCTTTGACAAGCAAGGATACAAGATAAGGTTTAAGGATGGTTTGAGAGAAATAATCAAGGATGGTAAAATGGTCATTAGGGCAATTGAAAGGGGGGGGGTTTACTATGTTGTAGATACTACAAAGATCAATCTAACAGTAGAGGAAAACGAGCTGAACTCAACTATTCTGTGGCGTGCAAGATTAGGACATACAGGAAACAAGAGCCTCAAACACTTAGAGCAACAGGGACTGCTGCCAAACACTACTGTAAAGAAAATTGAGTTCTATGAAGGATGTATCCTAGGGAAACATCACAGAACCCCTTTCCCAAGGATTGCAAGGAGAGCCACCAGTAGCATGGAATATGCTCATAGTGACCTATGGGGGCCAACTTAGACTTAAACTTTGGGAGGTAAGAGGTATTTCATGTCTGTTATTGATGACAAGTCTCAGAAATGCTAGATATATCTCCTGAAGAATAAGGATGAAGCATTAGAGGCATTCATGAAGTGGCACACTCTGATGGAGAATCAAACAAGAAAGAAATTGAAGTGCCTAAGAACAGACAGTTGGTTGGAGTTCTGCAATAAAGAGTTTGATGACTACTGTGAAAGGAAGGGAATTCAGAGGCATAGAACTGTCAAGGCTACACCTTAATAGAATGGAGTAGCAAAAAGGCTAAACATAACCCTACTTGAAAAAAAAACTAGATGTATACTGCTGTCCTCAGGCCTATCTCAAGCTCTATGGGGTGGAAGCAATCAGAACTGCAGCATACCTGATCAATAGACTACCAACATCTGCAAATGAGTATAAAACTTCTGAAGAGGTATGGAGTGGTTCTAAACCTAATTTGACTCACTTAAAACCTTTTAGATACAGTGTCTATATTCACCAAACAGAAGGGAAGCTAGAACCTAGAGCAATCAAAGGAGTATTTCTAGGCTATTGTGAAGGAAACAAAGGTTACAAAGTACTAATCCTACAGTCAGGAGCTTACAAGACTCAGATAAGTAGAGATGTAGTATTTAGGGAAACTGAATTCCCATTATTGAAGCAAAAAGATGGAGGAATGGATGTCCAAGAAAATGTCCTACAGCAGTTGGGATCAAACAACAGTTTGAATCCCTTCTATGTCCCATCCTCCACATATGAAGGAGATGAAATTGGAGCAGCTGCTGAACAGACAACACCAGCAGAAGAAGAAATGGACATGAATCCTAACTCTTAGGGGGAACATAACAGGAAAAGGAAACTACAGAAGTTCAAACTCAATTATAGGACAATAAACTAGTCAGAGACAAGGAACCAAGGCAAATAATACCAAACAGAAGATATTTTGAGACTAACCTATTTGAATATGCTTGTTTAGTTACAGAATTAGTTGAGTCAGGAGCACCAGAAACTTATGAGGAGGCTATGGAGGGGGCTGATGCAGATCAGTGGAAGAAAGTTTTCCTAAGTGAATATACTTCTCTAATGAAGAATGAGACTTGGAAGCTAGTTCCTAAGCCACCTAATGCTAAGGTGATTGAATGTAAATGGATATTCAAGCAAAAGGATGGAGTGACAAAAACTGATCCAAAGACCTACAAGGCCAAACTAGTTGCAATATACTTTAGGCAAAGAGAGGGAGTAAATTATAAGGAAATCTTCTCACCAGTGGTTAAGTTCAAAACAGTAACAATAGTTTTGACCCTAGCTACTGTAAATAAATGGGAGGTACATCAGATGGATGTAAAGACAACATTCCTACATGGAAGGCTAGAAGAAATCATCTACATAAAGCAACCCACATTCTTTATAGATAAGAAGAATCCTGATCAAGTTTACTTGCTAGAAAAATCATTATATAGTCTAAAGCAAGCTTCTAGGCAATGGAACAAAAAGCTCTATGAGGTGGTGACATAATTGAAGTTCAAGAGAAGTGCCTATGACTACTGCCTATACTATAAGGATTTAGAGAATGAGGAAGTGGTCTACATGCTAGTGTATGTGGATCATCTAGTCATCACAGGAAAGTTAGTGCAAAAGATCCAACAACTGAAGAATGCTTTAAGGGAGAATTTTGATATGAAAGACCTAGGGAAAGCTCAAAAGCTACTAGTATGCATATCATAAGGAATGAAGCAGAGGGGAAGCTATGGTTGATCCAAAGGGACTACATCAAAAAAGTCCTATATAAGTTCAACATAGAAGAAGCTAAGCCTATTCCTACTCCAATTGCCACACACTTACAGCTGACAGCTGCTAAAACTCCAACAATAGAAGCAGAACATAAACAAATGCATAAATATCCTTATGATGTAGGTATAGGTTGTATAATGTAGATCATGATTTATACTAGACCTGACTTAGCACATGCAATAAGCCTACTTAGCAAATTCATGGCTAATCCAGGTCTAGAACACTGACAGGGATTTAAAATAATACTTAGATACTTAAAGGGAACCCTAAATCATGGTCTATGTTTTTCTAAATCTAACCTATAATTTCTTAAACATACAAGCTTAAATGGCTATGTAGATGCAAACTATGCTGCAGATAAGGATACACGCAAATCATTGTCAGCATATCATTTCACACTTTCAGGCAACACAGTAAGCTAGAAAGTTCAACAACAATCAGTGGTATCACTATCTACAACAGAAGCAGAATACTGCCCAATTACAAAAGGCCTAAAGGAGCTAATATGGCTAAAAGGGCTACTGTCAGAAATTAAAACTCAAATCACAAAAGCATTATCCACATATACAGTCAAAGTGCACTTTACCTGAGCAAGGATTCGGTTCTACATGAAAGGTCAAAACACATCGATGTCTGACTCCACTTCATCAGGGACAAGATCAACAGTGGAGAGGTTGACCTGAAGAAGATAAAAGGAGAACAAAATCCGTCAGATTTTGGGACCAAAGTAGTTTCAATAAAGAAATTCATTTTCTGTAGAGATTTTCCACAGATAAATGAAGTTCCTTGAAGAAAAATTAACACGTACCAACCGATCTCACAACTTTGGAAAAATTAGGGTTTCAGATTTCTGAAATCGGTCACAAATTGAAAAGATGCATGAAGATTTATAAAGAAGGAGAGAATAAGTTTTGGTATCTCATACGGTATATATTTTGTTCGATATTGTATGATTATTATTCTGATTAAGATTTTCCTTATGATGAATTCTCAAACAAAGTTAATTGATAATATTTTCAGTACTAATATATGATAATGAGTATGTGAATGAGGGTCTTGCATTATGGATTGTAAATTATCACATATCATATGCTCATACAAAATGTGAGGATAACATACAGGCATATTCCTTATGTTTATGGATCTACTTGAATATTAATGAAAATGTAGTCACTATAGTGATTTTTCAAGTTAGTATTTGAATTGTTTTGCTTGTGTGTTTAGGGACGTCTCTGATCTTATGTGTGGTTATTCTACCCACAGGGGTTGACCTAATATAAGATTTTGATATTTACATAAAGGCAGAAGATGGAGGTGGTAGAACCATAAAAGTTAATGGTGTGTACTCCGATAGCTTTTATATGGAGGCCTGATTTGCATGTATTATGTATTCAACCCACAAGTGTTCCATGATATATGTGATAAGATTTTATTTGTTTCCTTGAGTATCGTTATTATCTTACATTTGTGTTGATCTTTATGTTATCAATTTTGCAGACACCTTTTATGTGAACAATAACAGTTTGACTGGTTTCAACTTTAAGAAATGGAGGTAAGATGTGGAATTTGTGTTGGAGATGACAGATATCAATATGACCATAGATAAGGATAGGCCATACCTGATGTGTTGCTGAATAAGAGAAGTTGAAGAATATAGCTAATACAACTTTACTGGCAACCAAGGGGAAGGCGAAGGTAAAGCTCCAGAAAGTTAAAGTTAAGAAATCTAAATTTCCTCCACATGTGGTTATTAGTTACTAGAAGTCCTGGGGATGTAAAGAGTTGAGGTATTTCTTCTATAAAAAGAAGATATATAAAAATTTGGATTGCCAGAAGTATACAACCTGGAAAGAAAAGTAAAAGCTATCAGGTAATTCCTTGGCTTATATGATCAATGAGTCTAATCTTTCCATAGCCACATCAAGTTCTTGGTGGCTTAATAGTGGAGCCTCTAATCGTATTGCTTCCACAATGTAGTGATTCATTCACAAGAGAAAGTTAAATAGGGAGGAGGAGAAACTGATGGTGGGAAATAACGAAGAAGTTAATGCAATCTTTGTAAAGGATGTTTGTGTGAATCTTGATATAGTGTTCACTCTTGTATTAAATGAAACATTTTTTATATACTATATTTTAGATAGAATTTGATCTTTGTATCTATTTTGGATAAATTTTGTCACTGAAACTTCTATTGTACAATTATCTTTCGATTCAAAACATATTGGTAAGGCCTTCTTCTCATATGGTTTGTATAGAATGTGTCTTGCCCCTAATGAGATGTATGCTTCTTCATATATTTCTAAACAAGTTACTAGAAACAAAACCCTGATAAAGGATAAGTCATACGTGTTGTGGCATAAAAGGGTGGGTCACAATTTCAAAGATAGAGTTGAGAGATTGGTTAGGGATCACATTCTCCCAACTTTATATTTTAATGATTTGGAAACATATACCAAGTGTTGCAGGGGTAAATTGACTAAAATAAAGAAAAGGGGATCAACTCATGCTTCTAGCTTATTAAACCTTATACATATAGACATATATAGACCTTATAAAGTTATCTTGTGTAATTGAAGATATTTTTGACATTTATTGATGACTATTCCCATTATGAATATGTGTTCTTGCTTAAAGAAAAGTCTGAAGTTCATGAGAAATTCAAGATCTATAAGGTTGAAGTTAAGAACCATTTGGGAAGGTTCATTAAGATTGTCAAATCTACTAATGGAGGTGAATATTATAGAAAACATGGGATTTCAGGACAAGAAAAAGTCCATTGCCAAATACATAGAATCGTGTGGAATAGTGGCTCAGTTCACTATGTCAGGTAATCTTGAGCAAAATGACGTGATTGAAAGGTGTAATTGCACCTTAAAAGATATGACGAGGTCAATACAAAGCAAGACTAATTTACCTGATTACCTTTAGGATAAAACCATAAAGACTACCTTGTACATACTTAATAGAGTCCCAAGCAAATCAATTTCAAAAATTCCTTTTGAAATCAGGGGTGGAAGCCTAGTCTCACTCACATTTGTGTATTGAGCTGCCCTGCTGAGATACGTTTGTATAATCCTTATGAAGATAAGTTGCATTCTCATTCTAATCATTGTTATTTTGTTGAATGTCTTGACCACTCTAAAAGATACATATTTTATTGCAGAGATGGAGGGCTAGAATAATACAATCACAAACAACAACATTTTTGGAGTATGATGTCTATAATGAGAGTGATCCTTCTCACTCTTCAAATGATAACATGGTGGATACTGTAGTTACTTCATATCCATCAATCATATAGTCAGAACTGTTGGATCAAGGTCTCAGTATCATATCCATATAGGGACAGAAACTCATACTTATACAAACTGAGGTTCATAAGGCACGTACAAGAGCACATTGAATTAGTTTAACTAAAAAGATCCACTAGAGTTAGAAGACCTACTATTTCATCTGATTACATTGTTTATTTAGGTGAACAAGATTATGATATTGAACATGTAGTAAATCCAATTACTTTGATAAAGGCTATTTCTGGACTTCATGCAAATTTATGGTGGGATGCAATAAGGGATAAGATGCAATCAAAAAACAAAATAAGGTATAGGAGCTTGTTAATTACCTTAGAACTGTAAACTTATCAGTTGTAAATGGATTTTTAAGACCAAAAAGGAGTCGTAAGATAAAGTTAAGTAGTTTAAAGCTTGGTTGGTTGCCAAAAGGTTCACTTAGATAGAAGGGATTGACTTTAATGTTACTTTTTCTCCTGTATCCTCTAAGAATATTTTTAGAATAATTATGAAATAATAGATCATTATGATATAGAGCTAAATCAGATGGATGTTCAAACCGATAAAGTAAACACATGCAAGAGGGGGTGAATTGTGTGTGACTTAAAAAATTTGTAAGTTACTATTAATTCGTGTAAACGATAATAACCTACTAAATATCAACATAAAAGTCTATAAATAGAAGGAGCCTGTTGACATTAAAAATGAAAGGAGCTTGCTAATATTTATAAAATGAAAAGAGTTCGTTAACGTTAAAAACAAAAGGAGCTTGTTAACGTTTAAAAATGAAAGAAACTTCTTGCAATATTAAAACATAAGGAGCCTATTTCAAAAGTGAAAGAGCCTCTTGTAAATTAAACATACACACTGTAATGCAAAATTTTAAAAGTTAAGAGAGAGAGAGTGAGTAACACAGCCGATTTATACTGGTTCAACTTATAACAAAATCTATATCCAATCCCTAAGCATTCGACTTGAGTATTTTACTATAAAACTTTAAGTAGTAAATTTTCATGAGCCTTTCTAAGCTCACAAGTACATATTTTTCAAGGTTCTTTAACCTTTCACACTCATAGTGTTTAACAAACCTCTACAAGCCCTCAACAAAAAATGTATAAAGGGTTTATCAATCTCTCTCAATAGAGTGATTTCACTTTCTAAGTCATAAGGAGTTTGATATAGATACGACTTTCAAGAATATTGATGGTGTTTAAATATTTCACAAATCTGTGTGTGTTTGTTGCAAATACAGTGGCTCTTCTTTAAGTAGACATTTTCTTCAACTAGTCGTTGCTTCATTTTAATTATGAGTTGACTTTTTATCTAACAAATCTTCGATATCATCTATGCTGGAATCTTCCTGTATTCAAACGTTAAGAGAAAAGCTTTTAAAAAATTTTAGAGCTAATTATTCTAATTAATAAGATCCTTTCGGATGTTATGAAATCATTTCTAATAAGGTAAGTTCATTAAAAAGGTTCCTGCAAGAAAGAAGATATTTTTCCTATGATTTTATTTCCTTTTAAGAATTTTGTCATTATTAATAAAAGGAAATAACTCTGATTTGAATTTTGAAATATTATCTAGTTATCATAAAAATCATTAATAATAAACCTTGAGTTAACATAAACCGCTTTCCTAAATAGAGACCTTTATGAAGAGGTTTATATTGGACAACCTAAAGTATTTTAGGATCAAGACAAATTTGACAAGGTTTGTAACCTAAGAAAATCAATATATGGATTGATTCAAGCCTCTGGATAGTGGTACATTAAGTTTGATGATGTTGTTACCTTATTTGGATTTGTGAAAAATAAAGTTGAAAGATGTTTGTATTATATAAGGTTAGGGGAGCAAGGTTATCTTTCTACTTTTATATGTGGATAATATCTTACTCATATCAAATGACTTGACCTTGCTGCATGAGGTTAATCACCTTTTAGCTAAGCATTTTGACATGAAGGACCTTGGTGAGGCATCTTTTATCCTAAGTATACAAATTCACCAAGATAGGTTTCAATACTCATTAGGTCTCTCACAGAGAGTATACATTAAGCGAGTGTTGCAAAGGTTTAATACGGCTGAATGTAAGCCTATTGTAGCACCAATCCCTCATGGTGAGAGATTACCTTTGGCACAATGTCCAAAGAATGATTCAGGGATAGAGGCTATTAAAAGTGTCCTATATTCTACTGTCGTTAGTAGCCTAATGTATGCTTAGATATGCACTAGACCAGACATTGCATTTATTGTTAGACTGCTAGGTAGCGATCTGGCTAACCAAGAATAGACCACCGAAATGCACTCAAATGAGTGTTAAGATATATGAAAGGAACTAAGGATTATATGTTGACATTCAGGAAAGTCAACAATCTAGACCTTATAAGTTATACAAATTTTTATTTTGCTATGTGATCAAATGATAGGAAGTCCACATCAAGGTACATTTTATGTTAGTAGATGGTGCAGTATTATGGAAGAGTGGCAAGCAGACATTAGTGACTTCCTCGACTATGCATACGGAGTTTGTGGCATGCTAATAGGCTACTTCCCATGCAATTTAGCTCAAGAACTTAATTTCTGAGTTATTTGTGGTTGATTTAGGTTATTTTTGATTGGATGTAAGGTTTATAATGGAATGGAATATAAATGGATGTAAAATTAAAAAATTTTTGTTTGAGAGGGATGGACGGGTTCATAATGTAATATAGTGAATTGTTGTTTGGAAGAAGGGTTTATAATGTAATATAGTGAAAATTTGTTTATCAGTTTATGTTCCATCCTAAACCTCTCAAATCAGAGGTTTCTTATTTTTACTGTTTAGGATAGAATGGGATGTAACGTGAAACCCTCCTCTTCCATCTCATTCCATTCAATTACATTATAAACCCTCCTCCTAAACAATAAAATAATATTACATTCTATTATATTCCATTAATAAACCCTCAACCAAACATAACCTTACTAGCTAGACCTATTCGATTATATTGTGATAATCTTTCTATTGTATTGTTCAGTAACAACAATAAGAACATCATAAGGTCTAAGCATTTGAAAGTTAAATATTTGACCATAAAGGAATTGATAAAAAAAGGTGACATTGAAGTGGAGCATTTAAAGATTGAGAATATGCTTGTTGATTCTTTAAGTAAAGGACTTTGCTGAATTATTTTTGAGAGACATGTGTATAGTATGGGTGTACTGAAGTCCATGGATACTGTTAGTTAGGGATCACTGTAGTTGTTCTTAATACATTTATAAGTTTTTCATATGATATGACAATATATTTTATCAGTACAAATGATCATCATTTTATTCTCAGTCATACAGGTTGTTATACATTGTCATAATATAGGTGAAAGTCTTAAGATCTATGTAGATCTTAAGCATTTTAAAGGTCACTGGGCATATATATACATATTGACTTAAGCCTATGTCATTAGGACACATACAAATGCATATCTAAATCCATATATTTGATATGACGTAGGGGGTATAAGCATTTAATCTTATAAGGGTTTCTCTAATGCAATTTAGCATTTAGTAAGAGAAAACAATTTTTTTTGATGCAGTTTAACATAAAGTTCAGAGAAATTGAGACTACAAACAAAAAGATGATACATTTTAGATCATACACGTATCATCGTAGTTTGCTACACTCTATTTTCCCATTCATATTAGTATAGTATTAGATATGCGTGATTGTAGTGGATCTATGTCACATATGACACATGCATTTGATTTTTTTTTATACCGAAAGCCTTATAGGACAGAATGATGGATTGTAATTTTCTTTGGATCAAATGTTTTTGAAATTGGTCAACCTATACAACAATTTTACTTAACCATATTTACTAGTTTTTCTTGTTGTTACAACTACTGTACTTAATTTTTGTCCAAGGGGGAGAATATTGGTGATTTTCTTAATTTGGACAATAATTAATTACAACTTTTAATAATTTTACTATTAAGAGACTATAATTCGATCTAGGTTAAGGATAATAAAGAAGCCTGATAAAGGATCTAGTTCAATAAATTGAAGTTTAGTGAACAAAATGAGCTATAATTAGTGTGTGTAGGATATGTCTTGAGCCCGTGATAAGGAGATCCAATAAGATTACTATAAATAGCTGCTATGATCTCTTGTTTTTAGCTTAAGTAAGTTCATGGATATTCAGATTCTTTGACCCGTTAAAAGGTTTATGTGTTAAGAAAAATGTAGAAAGAAGTTAACGACATCTGGTTAAACAACTTTTGTGAAGTTTTGGTTGAAATTTCGAAGAATTTGATGTTCAACGACTTGTTCATTGAAAATGATCTTGGGTTCATAACTAAGGTTTTTGTTACATATTACAAAGTTAGCCCCTTAGCTCCTAGGATATTTCTAGGTTGCAACGATACAGTGTTTGCTTATGACGCTACTGGAAGTTGAAAGACATTAACCATGCAGGTATAGCACCAATGTTTCAGACTTTCAATATATAGTTTCTCATACTAAGTTATAGATTTGATTATTTTGAACGGTTGCTGAGAAATCTAAGAGAAGAAATGAAATTTTTTAAGAGGATTTCGGGCAAATTTGAGTTTCTCACCTTAAACAAAGTCTTATCTTTTCTACAAAATTTTGCTTTTATCTTTCTACAACATTTATGTTCTTGAAATATGTAGTGGGATGATTTCTATTTTCTAGAACATAAACTTGTTAATCTATGTGGTATAATTAATTACCTCGTTCTTCCACTCCATGCATGGAAGGGGAATTTTCTGTGATTTTAACAAATGTGTCTAACGAAAATATGTTGATTGACTGATG
>JANZLX010178882.1:0-12583 GCA_025531955.1 Erythroxylum orinocense
ATGGGTTCGAATCGTGGATTCCACCCATGACCAAAGAGGACAATACTGATTAGTGGGGGTCGCGTGCAACCTTGAAGCACCCGGGGGAAGCCCGGCGAGTGCGCAAAACACGGACACAACACGCAAAACATGGACCCAACATTTGGGCTTGTGCGCAGGAGGCCCTCGATGCTCCGGTACGACACTGTGAGTTAATAAACCTTGGTGGATACAAGAGGAGGAAAGGAAGGCCATACAAGACATGGAAGGAAATGATCAAGAAAGATATGTCAAAGTTGGCCCTCACTGAGGCAATTGCTAGAGTTAGTAATGTCCGATGGGACAGGATAAGGGTTAACAAGACCATTTAGAGTCCTCATGCCTCATACTTACTGCATAGGAAGTATTGCGAGTAGCAAATTTTTGGGCTAGGTTGCAGAGAAGTTGTAGTGTGGGGAAGATTCCCGCGATAGATGCCTAAAACTGTAGGATTGTCGCATCCTCCGGATCGCACAACGAAGACTCCTTAAGCGAATTCTGACCAAAGAGCTGATCTTTACAAGGTGTTAAATAATGGTAGATCTGATCAACCCTCAGGTACGTCCTTATTGTCTTATTGTCTTGTATGGTAATTCTATTTACTTATTTTTATCTCTCTACATCATGATTTTTCTATCCCATCTGCATGTAAGTCTACAGGAAACAGTCTCTTTACTTTATAAGGATAAGGCTGCGTATTAGCAGACCTCACTTTACTGCGGGAGTTCAGGCTGGGTGTGATGTTGAGACATGCATGGACAGGTTATGTCAATCACTTTGACATAACTAATATTTGGGTAATCATGACATGTTGCTAGACGTTAACAGGTTAAGTCAATCACTTTGACATACCTAATATTTGGGTAATCATGGCATGTTGCTAGACATTGATCATGATTTATGATTATGAATTATTTAATTGAAGAATTAAAGATAAATTAATCATAAATCATTATTGACGTCAAGTTTTAATTTATCTAATTCTAATTTTGAATTAAAATTAGAATTTATAATCATTACCAATTTATTAAGAACCTAATGAGTCATATATTAAAAAGCAATTTGTGAAAAAAAAATCAATTTAATTAAGTTGGACTTAATTATAAAATTTGAGAAATTTTGGGAATCCAATATGAAATATTTTATTTTATTAAAATTAATTTAAATTTGAATTTGAATTTAACTATAATTGAAGAGATTTAATTTTAATAAAACATTGTTATGATTTTTCTATTTAAAGCGAAAAACTTTATAGAAGCTAGCACTTTTTGTCTTTTTTCTCTCAAAACAGTTTGAGAATTGCTTTGAGGATACCATTAGAGACTAGACACTTAAATAGCTCGTGATTGATCAATCAAAAAAAGTTTCAAAGATTTTTCAACAAAAAACGAACAAGGTACGATTTTTAAATCGATTTGTGTTTTATTCAAATTTATTCAATTATTAGGATTCACTCGAAATCTGTAAAAAATTTTGTTTTCTGCTGCACCAGTGATTCGATCACAGTTGATTTCCAATAATTTGCTTATAAGTGTGCTATTCACTCAAAAGAGATCAAGTCTTTTTCGTCTTTTATTCTCTTAAATAAATTAAGCAATTTAATTGACTAGTTCACACACAACAAATAGAAAGCCACGTTAGGTAAAGTACTCCACTTTCTATTAGAAGTGTTTAATATTTTGTTGCGCTATGTATAAGATTCTTACTCGAAAGCCAGAACCTTAGGACCTCCTTAAATCGAAATAAGAGGGATAGAGCTTCCTTTATATTTTGGCTAGCACTAAATAGAAATTGAGCACTTTAAACAGAGTAACCTAATTTCTAAACATATATGATGATTGCGTCTTTTGCCATCAAAAAAAAAATTATTCGATCTTTAAATGCTCTTCCATTTCAAACATTTGAAACAGGGTTCAATTCTTATGAAATATTTCTTCTCCTACCTCGAAATAGCAAAAACGGAAGCAAAGATGACCTTGTTGTTCACTATGTATGATCTATAGATGGAGAAGAATATGAGAATATTTCAATAGAAACATATGCAGATAGTTGCACTTCAAAGAGAGCTACTCAATTCAATCAGGGAGCAGATTACTATCCATCAAATTGGTCTCCAAATAAGCAATCAAATAGCTTTAAAATGGAGATTATAGATCTGGAAGCCTCTCCATGTAGGACTTTGATGAAACCTTAAAGTCCCAATTTGATGCTTCGTGTATTTCTCAAGAACTCTCATCATTTAAGTTGCAAGACTTTACTATGGCTAGTGACTCTTCAGCCGCTGCTATAGGCGTAATGGAATCCAAGCTTTAATCCAAATATATCAAATCGTGATGAGATACAGAAGAGTCTTGGAAAAAATGTGTCCATCTCTATGTTAGTGTATTTGAGGGCTTGTCAAGTTTGGAAGCTAACAGTTTAGATGTTCTTATTGTTGGTTTATGCCCTACAGCCAATCACTTTAGTTGTAGTTTAGTGATAAATTATTTAAAGGCGTTCTTTATCTTGTACAAATTTAGATGTATATGATAAAGTCCATGAAATAACTGTACATTGCAAATGAAATTATAATGAGATTATAATTATGAAGTTCATATTGCATTTATGTACTATTCCTGAAATGTTCCTAGTATTGTTCTATTAAGATTGGACATTAATAGAGCGTAAAAAGACTAGCACACGTTTTGTTTTTCCTTATGAAGGAAATAGTCGATCTCATAGGCCAAAGTATAGAGATACTTAAACAAACGTGTGGGTGCTTACTAGAGAACAAGTTCACTGAACAGACTCGATATGAGAAATCCATTTGGAATATTACTTGTATGTCTATGAAATTCTCATTGTGATGATTGTATAAGTGATCCTTTGACTTGAGGTTATCAAAGTTATCTTGTATAGGGATTGCTATGTTTTGATACTACTTAAGATCTATTTAATCATAGGTCATTTAATCGATAGTTATTGGATGTAGCATGAACTATATGGAGATAATTGAGTGATCAAGATAGGATTCATCACCATAAAGTAATTAGGGAGAATGTTTCGTTATTCTCGATTAGTATAAATTCAAGAAATCCTTGGCCAAAGTGAAATGATGCTTTGTAAATAGTTTACAAATTTCATTAATTGAATCGATAGCTAATGGCAGAGAACTAATATGATTAGACTCAAAATAGAGTAGACATTACTCCATGCTCTATTTCTATTCGAAACATTGTATAATGAAAAGATCAATTATACGAAAAAATTATGCATGGAAAGGTTAGTTAAAACCACTTTGACATTCCTAAATATTTGGGTGGTCATGATGCGTTGCTAAACACCAATCTTGATCTATGATTATAAATTCTTTAATTAGAGAATTAAATATAAATTAAAAGAAGTTTTAATTTATCTAATTTTAATTATGATTTTATAATCATTACCAACATATTTGGGAACCTAATGGGTCTCACATATAGAATAGGTTGACGAGAGCAAAGTTAATTTAATCAAGTTGAACTGGATTGTAAAGTTTGAGAAACTTTATGATTAAATATGAGATATTTAATAAATAAGGGTTAATATGAGATATTAAATTTTATATGGGCACAATTGGTATTTAATTAGAATTATTTATAATTCTAATTAAATTTTAGTTGAAATTAGAATTTAATTTCAATTAAATTACTAAAATATCCAAAGCTTATTATAAATAGGCTTAAGCTCTATGGAGTTAACACTTCTTGCTTAACCCTCTCAGTAAGAGTTACAGAGTTCTCTCAACTCATTCTGTGGATATCGTTAGAGGTCGGACATTTGTGCAGCTACAATAGTTGAGACGAATCAATTTATAGAACAGTTTGAAGAATACGACAAAACAAAGATTAAACTTCGAAATAAGGTACGTATTAAGTTTTGGCTTTCTTATGATTTGTGTTAATTATTTTATAGAATTAAATAGATCTTGGTTTTCGGGAAATCAAAAGTCACGAAAAATTTTCGTGATTATTCCATTACGGTCGGGATCGAATCTCATCCTTATAACCCAACATTATCCACATCAATAGGATCAAATAGATCTTTATAATACAAAAATTCCTCTATCATGGGCCTCCAAATAGAGTAGTTTAATGATGTCAACTTGACCATATGACTGTTTCTACCTTCCATCACGATGGCGTTGATACCACTTATTAGGAGACAAAAGAAAAATGCAAGGGAAACACAACTCTCTAAAAGGTCAACTTAATAGCAACAATAAAGCACTTTAATCAAGTTTAATAAGATAATGTCAGTATGAGAATAAAAACTCCAATAACGAAGTGAACACAGAGATTTACGTGAAAAATCCTCCGGAGCATAGGAAAAAACTACAGGCCAAACCAACAAACAAATTCACTAATCATAAATAAGGATTTACAAAATTTGATCTCTCACTCCATAACAATAAGTTATCTCACAAAGATTCAAGATTGGAACTAAAGTTAATGTGCAAATCAACAAACTCACAACTTAATCCTAAAATCAATCAAACAAGGATGAGAATCAGAAACTACTTGCCCTCACTCTGTTTTCTTTTTCCTTTTTGATGTTTTTATGCCTCTTAATAAACAAACCTATGTCTTCTCCTCTTTTATATCCTGAATTAGGTTTTCTATAATATAGATGGTCATATATATAACCGTGTAAGTGATAGTGTAACTTAAGTTGTGAACATACATGATTATAGAGAGCTACACGATCGTTACACATGATTATGTATGTCCTCATATGTTATATACATGGGTGTGTACACGATCGTGAGTACACGACCGTGTATCTCTTTACTTATCACACATTCCTTCACACGGTTACAAAAACTTACATGGTTGATCCACATAATCATGTAAGTTAAGACACGGGCGTACATTTTGTAGGCTCATATGTGGATCCATAGGATCAATTGGGACTCTATCTTCATGTCCACTCAATCCTTGTTGTAATAAGAGCATAATATAATAAGCAAATACTAAGACCAAAATGAAAACAGAAATTGACTTGTCGATTTCGATGCCTAATACATAGGTCCACCACTCATTCCTCAACTTTTTCTACTGGTACTTCTGTGGTGGCTTCTTTTACCGTTTCATCAACAACCACCGTGGCTTTCTCTGTCGCAAGAGTTTCCACGGTTGCAAACTCAGTGGCAGGCTCTTCTTTGGCCTGCTCGACAACAAGCTCCACTTCAGCTGGCGCTTCCTCTGTAGCAGTTGTAGCAACCTCCTCAACTATGGGTGTTTCTTTTTTAGGTTCTGTCACCTCTTCCTTAGTTTCATTTTCTTCAGGTCTGATGAATGTGATGTACAAATGAAATCTTGAAGTGCTCATTGAATGTGAATTGGACGAAATAAGTGTTTTCTTGACTTAAGTGTTGAATGCCAGATTAAGGTCCGATGACAATGTGAATGAGAATGTGATAGTGAAGATGACTGTGTGATATTGAGCACTTTCAACTGACTGAATATGTGTGAGGCATCTCATTTCATGAATACATGAAACTAATGGCAGTTGTGTCCAGAGGAGCCACCAATCAGAGCTTAAAGCTCAAAGTGTGAAAAAAAAACCCTTGAGCTCAAAAGTAATTAAGAGCCTAAGGCTCACTATGTAAAATGAGCCCTGTATTCCCATTGGATAAAAGACAGTTAGTAATGAGCCCAGTATCCAATGGATATGAGACAGTTTAAGCACTTGGTCACAAAAAAGTAATAAATGGAAAATGGGTCTCATATGCACTGCGTATGCATAATATGAATGATTAAATTGTATTGAAGATGTGAATGTGAATTATGTGTTATGTGACTGGGAGAGCCATTGATGATGATCTCTCATTGAGTTCACAAAACTCACCCAAAATTTGCAAATATTTTTCAGGATTAGAAGAATACCCCGTTAGATAAACGGGAATATCCCTACAGCATACAAGTAAGGGATAAAGGTCGGGATCAGTTTGTGTCTGCATTTGTATTTTCCTATTTTTGTATAAATTTGTATATTCCGCGATTTCTGTATAATATGTATTTAAATATTTCTGTATGAAATAACTTTCTAAAATGGAAAGGTTTGTAAATAAGAACGATTTTGAAGTGTGATGACATTATGATTGTGAGCGTTTTGCTTCTGAAATGGGAGCTAGTGATTAATGAAATTCTGGCGATTTGAAAAATAAATTGGTAACACTTGTAAATGAAAAATGTTCATGAAATAAAGTGGACCCAATTTGATTATTGATTTTTGCATATGCGTGCATTATTGAAAAAAATTATACTGAGTTTCTACTGTTTAACTGTTCTAGCATGCCACCCTTACGGGATACGTGCTCAGATATCACGCAGGATATCTGGTACGTGTCTCGAGAGGGTGGAGTGCTACATTGAGAATCTAATGGGTCTCACATATAGAATAGGTTGAAGAGAGCAAAGTTAATTTAATCAAATTGGACTTGATTGTAAAGTTTGAGAAACTTTATGATTAAATATGAGATATTTAATAAATAAGGATCAATATGAGAAATTGAATCTTATATGGGCATAATTGGTATTTAATTAGAATTATTTGTAATTCTAATTAAATTTTAATTGAAATTAGAATTTAATTTCAAATAAATTACTAAAACGTCCAAAGCTTATTATAAATAGGCTTAAGCTCTACGGAGCTAGCACTTCTTGCTTAACCCTCTCTATAAGAGCTATAGAGTTCTCTAAACTCATTCTGTGGATACCGTTAGAGGCCAGACATTTGTACGGCTATGGTGGTTAAAACGGATCGGTTTCGGGAATAGTTCGAGGGATACGACAAGATAAAGATTAAGCTTCAGAATAAGGTACGAATTAAGTGTCCACTTTATTATAATTTGTGTTGATCATTTTATAGAATTAAATAGATCTTGATTTTCGAGAAATCAAAAGTCACAAAAAGTTTCGTGATTATTCCACTGTGGTCGAGATCGGATCTCAACCCATTTTCCCAATACCATCTGCCATTCTTTTGAGCATTATGGCAATTTACTTCTCTACCCTCACACTTGTATGTAAAGTGACACTAAAAATTGAATAGATTTATTGTGAACAAATCATTGCTATGTGTCTCCCCAGCATTATAGATACCTCTAACTTGGGTCTAATTTGGTTGATTATATCTTATGGAAGGAGACTGGCCTTTTATAGGATTAAGAACACCATACTGATGTCGTGTAAATTTACCTTTGTCACATTGAATGGGAAACCTAGTATGCACATAATAAGATTTGATGCTTATAAAAATTTAGTCTAAGAAAAAGGAGTAAATGAGAGTTACAAACTTGAAAGATTCTTTTATAAACTCTAGGAACTTCTTATGTGAGAGATGATATAGGTCGTGTACTTAACACTTGACCTATTCCTGTGTACTTAACACTTGACCTATTCCTATGTACTATCATTTGGTGAGATTATGATAAAAGGATATCAATATAAATACGTTAGGCATTCTTCTGGGTTAGAGACTCATTGTAAAATTTTAAGATTTATAAATCTCTTAGTCTTATTTTCTCCATTTTGTTAGTTGATCAATTTAAATGTCAAAATAAGCAATTTGAATACTTATTGGTTATTTATGAACCAATATTAATTTAAACAGACAAGTACTCATCAATTCCCATGAAGACAGTGAGTATTAATAATTACCTTTCTCCTATTATTTAGCCTAAGAATCATATTTTTGGTTTTTGATTAAAAAATACTTAACCAAATAAAATAAAATATGAAACAATAATGAACGGAGAAGAGAGAAAATTATGTAGAAAAATCAATATCAAGGATTAGTGTCTAGGTGAAAAATCCTCATAAAAATTATTAATTAATTAACCTTTTTTCAAGCAATTATTTTATTGATTATTGGACCGTGAAAATTCCTATCTTATGTTAATAACTCTCTCTAGACTACTAATATCTAATCCATTGAGTAACAAAAATATTTCTAGTTAAAACTATAAGGTTTTGATCATGCATCTCATATAAAATATACATAAAATATATGGAGCGGAAAATAAAACGAAACCTCAAAAACTAGATCTACTCACACATATAAATATAGGAAACAAAAACAATAAATATAAGATGTTTACATACCTTTCTGACGAACTCCTTTATTCTTTAATCTTTTCTGTGTTGGGTTGTCGTAAACCACAACGATCAACGTAGACCGTCTCTAATGAAAGTCCACATGAAGATAAAATATGAAACCTGACTAGGAGATGACTAGAATTGTTTCTTTGTGCTAGCAAAGAGTAGAACTCTTGTGAGAGTTAGAGAGAAAAGAGTGTGTGTGTAAGAAAGAACCTTTCTTTCACTTGTGTCTTACACAAGATGCGCGAAAAAAATCATCTCTATTTTCTGCACCAATTGGCCTTCCATAACCCCATCACTAATGAAGAGTTATGGGAAGTTAATGGTCATGAATAACATTAATTAATGAAAGTTATGGAAAGTTAATAACCATAAATAGCTTGCATTAATGGAAGTTTGGGAAGTTAATGACCATAAATAACATGCATTAATGGAAGTTTAGGAAGTTAATGGCCAAATTGGCAGCCAACAACACTTGTTTCTAATCCATTCTATGTAACATTTTCTACCATGATCACATCGCGATATAATATCAAAACACTCTCTCTATTGGACCATGAAGTTTTCTTTCAATTATTATCGATTCATTTGTTTAATTATTTATTTTTGTTTGTTTGTTTGTTTATTTTATTTTATTTTAGAATTGAGTCATTAATCTAGTGGGCATGAATAGAAATTAGAAATTAGATGGAAAGATTAGAATTAAGTTAGCTTAAGGAGTTATAAAGGAAATAAATGAAGGAGGGTAAATTTGGAAAGGTCAAGTACATGAGGGGAAAAATGGGAAGAAAGACCAAACAAATAGTCTTGAATTAATGAAGAGAAGAAGAGTTTATGTGAGCAGCCAAAGAGGGAATAAGAAAACGTGGGAAAGAGAGAAGAGAAGAGAAAAATCGTAGGAGAGAAGAGAGAAAGGAGAAAACTGTGAGAGAGAAAGAAAGGAGAAGAAAAGAAGAGGAATCAAGCTTGTTAAGGTAAGTTAATCATCATCTTCTTCTTGCTTTGTTAGAGAAGGAGTTAGAGAGAGAAAGGGGTTTTGTGTAGAGAATGAATGGGTGTTGTGTTGGAAGAAGATGGTTTAAGAGAACTCATTTGATTTTATGGTTTCTAAACTAGGTTTTGGGTTTTCTATCCAAGATGGACTATGGTTAGGTTAGATTTGAGCTTGATTTATATTGATTTCATTTGTTGTGATTATGGAAGTTTTAAAGGATTTCCATTTGAATTTGGATTGAATAAGAATTTTTGGTTATGTTAGGAAATAAAGAGAAACCTACCCAAGAGCAAGAGGAAGGGCATAATTGAGTTCAGAGTTTCAAAAGAAATAAGGTTGGTAATTTATTTATAGTTATTATGTGATTAGACAAATTCTTACCTATGTGTTTGTATGTTGATTTCTCGAAATGGATTTGCTTGAAATCAAATTGTTGTGAATTGATTAGAAATGCATGTTGCATTGTGATTATGTTATACCTTGAAAGAGGTTATAACATTTTGAATTAAACGAATAGAAGAAAAAGCATGAAAGTACATGCATATAATAACGTGATTTTGAGCATGATTATGTGCTTGTGTTTGGGTGAGAGTGGGACCATTCTATTCGTTATGTTCACGTTGACAAGAGCCTTCTCACGGGTGCCCGCTTATGGCATATGATCTTCGAAAATGGACTCATTATGTCATGGCGCAAACTTCGATTTCTCCATTTTGTTTCCATGGAAACTTGAGCTATTTGTTTACGCATTGCATCTTTGAATTGTCAAGTATGGTGCATAATTGTGTGTTATGTTTAATGGCTAACGCCTATGTTGTGTGTTATGAGTTTGACTAAATTAATTAATGCTTGTATTGCTAGAATAGATTGAGAATGCTTGAATTATTGGATGTATATATATACATATGCCTGAATTTGTGACTAATTACAGATGGCTATAAATACATTAGCCACTGATCTGTGTAGCTCAATCTATCATTTTCCCTCCTCTAGTGTGGATCGAGAAGATCAGTGATCCTCGAAAGGCATTTGGACAAACTTTAAGATAGTTAGCTTTTGTACTAAGTTAGTGACTTTTGGGTAGCTTTATAAGCATATCAAACATTGAGCATCCAATGTATTTTGTATCTTGTGTTAAGACTTTAATGTAATGTTGATATGTAATTAAAGCTATGCATGAAATTCATTTTCATATAGAAATGAATTGAGAATTGAAGAAGTTTCCTTTGTGTCTGTGCTTATTTATCTTGTAGTTGTACATTTGATATTTCAATTCTTTCATAAGGGTAAGATTGTGTACTAACTTTAGGGGGAAAACTAGATTAATCTATGCTGAATTAGACAAAGTTGTCTTCTTAGAAGTTGTAGTTCATCCTTTTAGCTTTCCAACGGTATAAAGTACGAATTTTTTTATCATGGAGTTGGGAGATATGAGCATTATAAGTGGTGATGCTGCAGGGGAGGTATACACAGGACAACTATGGAAAAAGGATGAGAATTAGTGGGTTTGATGAATCAAATGAGTGGAGATTAGAGGATTTAATAAAAAAGGTTGGTGGTTAGATTGATATGAAGTGGTATTGCACTAGAAGAGGTGAATTTGAGAAGATGATGAGTGAAAGAAATGTTAGAATGGATGTAGGAACAATTGGAGAGGCTTTGGAGGGGCTTGGGTATCTCCTATGCCGATTAGATGGACTTTAGGTTTGTTAAACGGACCTTCTCGGGTCTGTGAGGACCCCCAACCTTGCCCATGTCTGTGTAATGGACATTAAGTTCGTGAAACGCATCTTCTCAAGTCTGGAATGGCCCATAACCCCGTGTTTGTCCGTTAGGCAGACATTTATGTCCGTTTAACTGACATACACTGTACACTTTTAGCAATTTTCATTTTTTCCCTCTAAAGAGTAAAATCACTCTTTGGGGTATTCAAGAATATTGTAGATCTAGAAGAATATTGTAGACTTTAATCAGACATCTCTAGAGAAAGTTATGGCAATTGTTCCAAGATAGGTACAATATGATTGAGGACAAAAACATGCTTGATTCTTTTGGCCATAACTTCATCATTTGACCTCCAAATGAAGTGATTCTTGAAGAGATCGATTCCTAATACATTTTTCTATTTCAACATAAAAATTGGTAGGTTTTGGTGTTTGTTACAAAAATATTGATGGAAAGAAAATGAGGAATCGGTTGTGGTTAGGTCGGCTATACTAGGCCCAGGCCCATGCATACATAGAGACCGGCCCATTCATAGGTGGAAACCTCCCATGCATACGTAAAGACCTAAACCCTAAACCTAGCAGGTTTCTCTTCCTATATACAGTGCTACCTCACAATGAGACAGGTACGATTTCCAAGAACCCTAGTATTCTGTATTCACTAGCTGCCAAAACCCTCACAAAAGACTAACTTGAGCATTGGAGGGGCCTACCGGCAGTCAACCCCCGATGCATCTTTATTGTTTTGCAGGTGTTCTTTAGCTAACGCCAGTCAGAATCATGGATCTGGATAATGACGTCCAGTCCCAGCAGATTCAGACGGAACTAGTTGGCGCCCACCGTGGGGCTCGGCATTCGGGCACCACATTCAGAAATACACAGATCAGTCAGGCGGTAGCAGCTAATCCTGATATAGTTGTCGTCACGACACTCGCGCTACAATGGATGGGTTTGCCGTTACCTATCACTCTCCCACCAACACATCACGATTCCCACACACAATTTTCGTACCCGAATGATCAACCACAACCTCAAAAACTAAGATCATGAAGAGCAGAGCATAGCCCTGGAGGACAACGCTGAGACCAATTCGCATCCTAACTTCCAGCACCCCCTAGACGCAAATCCTCCTGCACCACAACAAACCTCCCTCACCCGCAGACATATAGAGGAAGCGGTTGATCTATTGATTTGCCAAATCCTACAATCTCAGCCAGAACAACAGCAGACCCCGCTCGGCAGATTGGTGTTATGGCCGATCGCTATTATGCCGAAGCCCTAGAAAAAATCGTGGACGACCGGATCAACATGGCCATGAATTCCCGTTCGGATCATCCATCAGCACAGTAGAACTCTCCTTTCATGCCGGCGATCCTAGATAGCAGCAATCAGTACCAAAATACCAACGCCCGAAAAATACACTAGAAAGACCGATCCCCTCGACTATTTGCAACACTTCCAATTGATGATGAATCTGCATTGTGTCTGATTGAACCCAAGTTTATCATATAAATTGGCTACACTTTCATGGTTGTTAATGTACTTTTTGACTCTTAATTCATGATTTTTGTGTTTAAATTAGTCCCTTACGATGAGCTTATGCTTTATGTAATTTGTTAGTAAAATTGTGCAATTTTACATTAATTACATTATAATTTTTCTAAGTACAATTGATACTGCAAATTGTTATTTTATATTGTAGGAGAAAAAGGAGTCAACAAGGA
>JANZLX010178898.1:0-12581 GCA_025531955.1 Erythroxylum orinocense
TTCATGTACTTTTCATTTATCAGATTCTTTGTTTGTCATCAAAACTATTTAACTCGTAAAGTCAATTTGACTTAACAAGAAATACTCATGTATGTGACTCATACTAGGAATCAGTTGCTACGGTCTACTATTACATGACTAAAATGCATGTAACTTAACACATATTTCAAAAATTCCCATATAAGATAGTAATTCTCGGCTCTAAAACTACATAAATGTAACACCCCACTCTCGCAGGACTCAGACTCGACATCGTGGGTGATATCCGAGTCTGTGCCCCGCGAGGGTGATGAGTTAACACTGAAATAATCAAAACTCAGTACAAATTTTTTTAATACAATCAAATGTGCAGAAATTAGTAAACAATTTAGGCCCACTTTCATTCATAAACATCTTCATTCAACACATTACAATCAATAGAATTTCAATAGTCAATTGGGACCCACTACAAATACAAAATACTATTTTACAGAAATTGCGGAATACAAATTTATATGAGAATAGGATAGCACTAATGTAGTCAAAACTCATCTAAGTATAACTTATACTTAGGTTTACGCCTCACTAAAACTACTAAAATCTTTATTCCTTTCTTATTGACTCACTTTCAGAATTTTCCAAAACACACTTTCAGGTCTACTGTTCGGGTTCAATTAGAAAGTAAAACTGATGTAATTTGGTCAATCTCTCTTCTATAAAAGTGTTCCTCTATGTCTCATGTTTCTATTGGCACCAAAATTACTCAATTTGGTTTAGTACTTTGGAAGATACACCTCAAACATTTTCGGACTATTCTTATTCAAAAATAGTTCACTATGTACAACTTGCATCAAGAAATTGAAGATCTTAGACACTGAATCATAATTCGACTCTTTCATATGAATTGTAATCCTATTCCTATAGTTTACTCCAAATCAAAAATCATCTAAATTGGAATCCTACAGATCTAGATATAATCAAAACACTGAAGTATGCTCAGTAAAAATAATCCCATTTACACTGTTCCAACAGATTCCCACACTTTCATTTGATCAATATTTTTTAAATCAACTCAAAATGCAACAATTTTTCATGGAGAGATACAAAATTGTGTTGGGAATCTATTGGTTTAAGAATCACTTCATATGGAGGTCCAATGGTGAAGTTATTGACAAACTAATCAAACATAATTGTATCTTCAATCCTATTGTACCTATTTTGGTATAATTGGCGTAACTTTCTCTAAAGATGTCGGATTAAGACCATATTTAGATGGTTTTGAAGAAGACTTCTAGATATTCAACTTATGTGAAGACCTTAAAGTGAAATTATGTCATTTAGAGACAGAAGGCCAAGTGAAAGCATATAGTCAGGTCATTTGACTTTTGGGTCATATTGTGTTTTCTGCATCAAAAACACACGGGCCATGTGAATTGACATGACCTAATCATGTAACCTTCGGGTTTACTAAAATTTTTCCTCTCCAAACCCTCCAAATGATCCTAAACCCACTCTAACATCATCAAAAAAACACGGGCCATGTGAATTGACATGACCTAATCGTGTAACCTTCAGGTTTACTAAAATTTTTCCTCTCCAAACCCTCCAAATGATCCTAAACCCACTCTAACATCACATATACTCTTAATCTTCCCAAATTCACTTCTTTTTATGCAATTATCACTCCGTAACCATTCAAACACCAATTATAATTCATTCACGCCCAATTCTTAACTCATTTAACTCATCATTTCAAGATAACTTCATCAACTATACCCAATTTCATCTCAACATTGTCCATACACTTTTAATATTTCACACTAAATCATAAACACCCAAATATAACACATTCCCACACAATATAAACATTCATCCACAACTTGTGCTGCACCCAGTTCCTAATTTCATATTAAGATTTGGGACTCTTAAATGCAAAATTTAAATTCGATGTCTTTAAAAGAAATGTAGCCATATATCTCTAGTTTAATCCAAACCAAGAATCACCTCAATTGAACAACTATAGGAGGGTCAAAGATTATGTTGCTGCAACATTTTCCCAGCTCAACTATCAAATTTTGTTTCCAAATCTTATTCTATCACAACTCATACCAAGATCACTTTTTTTTCTACCTCATCACTCCTCATTCTCAACTCCATTTAATTAGAAACTTAAACTAATGACAAGATTGACAACACAATTAAATGCAATTAACAATTTAAACTAATTATGCAATTATCAACCCGTTTGTTTCCATTTTTGTATTTAGTTTTCTTTTTTTCAAATTTAGTAAAAAAAATCTTTTTAATTGAGTTTTTTGGTTTTTAGCTTTAGTTTTTGTTTCTTCCAGTTTTCAAATTTTATAAAAACCATAAAAATAGTTTTTGTTTCTTTTTCATAATTTCATTTATTATCAACTAAATATACATTATTTAATTATTTAATATATTAATTATTAATAATAATTATGAATAATTTAATTTAATTTGATTTAATATTATATTATATTTATTAAAATTATTAATTATTTAATTTTATTTAATTTTTAGTTCAATATAATAAATTAATTTAATAAATATAATTAAATTTAAAATATCTTCAAATATATAAATTTCAAATAAAATTTTTATTTAATAATTAAAATACATTTAAAAAATATTAATTTATAAATAAAATTTAAATGTAAATTATTTATTTTAATATAATAAAATACTTTTTATTGATGACTTATTAATAAATATTATATAAGATATTAAAATAAATTTTATTAATTAAAAGTAATTTATCTTTAACATTTGTCTAATATGTAATTATGATTAGTAATAATTATATTAACATTCACAACTAAACAAGTTTTTGTTTTTATTTAAAAGAAAAACAAAAAAACAAAAATAAAAGCCCTAATTAAAAACAGAAGTGGAACCAAAATTTAAGATTAAAATGGGCGAGTAAAAAATTAAACCTGTACTACACCATAATTAAACCTTAAATCGTGCACAATACAAAATTTGTATAAAATTAAACTAATAAATATTAACTAATCAATAAAGAAACAACAAATTATGCTTAATCTAACAAAACTCATCATAATTTGTAACAAAGTGAGAAAAATTAAGATTTCCAAATTCAAATTTCAACTTATTCATATGCAATTCATCAACTAAATTCAATTAATTCATATTGAAAGGAATGAATTCAACTTATAATTATAAAATAAGAAGAAAACTAGGTAAACATACCTTGGATTGGAGAAATTGTAAAGACCTAATAATTTGGGGAAGAATAAACCCTATAATTTGCAAAAGTACATAAAAATCCAAGTGTAATCCATGTAATATTGATTGCGGCTCTGTCATTTCGATCCAGAGATCGATCCCTTAGAAACCGAATCAAAAATAATTAATTCCAAGGATTGCAATATATGATGCAACCTCAGGTCGTCTCACTTAATTGGAACCAAATGAAAAAAGTTTAAGCTAGCCTATTAGTCAAAATACAATTCAAGTTGATGAAAAGGGGGGTTTTGGATAATTGATCAAAATTGAAGAAATTAAACTAAAATTAAAGAAAATTGTATAAAAAGTACATTTTTGGATTTGTGAAGTTGAAATTGAAAATTCAAATAATTATCGAATGATATAAAATCCTCTTGAAAACAAGTTTAGGCTATCACGGTTCAAAACAAATTTTTTGGGAGTGGAATCCACTAAGTTTTCAAATGATCATCCTTAAAGGACTCTTTAAGTCCAAGGTTTTAATCAATGAACTCCATTTCTTAAAACCTTGTTAAAAGCATCTTAGTGTGTGAAATGGACAAGTCAATGCAATTGGTCATTTGGCTCATGCAAAATCTCCATATCAAACACAACTAGGCAGATAAAGAGGATCAACACAATCACAAAATGACATATATGAGACTTCATATATTAAGCATCAAGTTCTACATATAATAAAATCCATATCACAAGACATTGTTCAATGCTTGATTAAACTCTAACTAAGCTAATCATGTTCAATGATTGATTAAACTCTAACCAAGCTAATCTAACTATACTACAGTAAACCCTAACTCAGTGATTTATAATAATATAATTAAACTTGACAATGTCGGATTACTCCCCTTTGAAACTCGATGAACTCAAGCCATTGCTACATTTTCAAGAGGGTCGGAGCCCTAGTCGTGCATGACTCCAGAGATCCTTATCACTGTTGAAGTTCCGTGGTTACCCATGGCTATAGAGACCGACGGTAGAGGTGATGATGAAGTGATCGGGGGTGGTGGATGATGATCGGAGATGGAAATGAGGGTGGCGAGGTGTCAGAATGTCTGTCGCCTCTTAGGGCTGCCGAATATGTCTCTGTATGTAGTCTGTATATTCGATATGCTGGCCCCCATTTTATGACCTAATTCGGCAAGTTTTTAAAGGATGGTAACGGGTCAAGTCGGCATAGTGAGGAAACTTTCCAATTGGATTCTAGATATCCGTCTGCACATCACGACAAGTTAATTAATGGACGTCGCGACATGGTGTTCTTGCTCGCTCGCCGTAGCGGGTTAATTAATGGACGTCACGACGTGCTGTCGTGTGTTGATGTGCCACAACATGGGAATTAGTATACGCCGCGACGTGTCTTCTTCTGGATGCGTTGCGACGTGCTTGAAGGGCTCAAGTCCTGTTGACTTTATGATCTTTTGACTCCCTTTTCTCCTACAATACAAAATAACAATTTATAGTATCAATTGTCCTTAGAAAAATTATAATGCAGTTAATGTCAATTTGCAACAATTTTACTAACAAATTGCAAATAATATGAGCTCACTATAAGGAACTAATTTAAGCACAAAAATTACAATTAGGAGTCAAAAAGTGCATTAACAATTATGAAAGTGCAACTAATGTATCCATTAACGAAATACACCGGATACAATTTAATAGTTCGCAAAGGTCCTTTTGCAAGAACACATATGAACTTGTTCTCTATTGGATTTTCTAAGGCCTATATAAAAGAAATTATCATATTAAATAGTATAATGTCATTTTAATACTTTAGTCTTATAATTCAATCATTTCAATATTTGTAAGTGAAAACTTACATATTTCTCGAATCATCGAGGAAAGTGTCTCCCATCTTCTTTATTGATATTATCTTGTTTTTTCTTGATCATTAGCTCACGTAACCATTCCTTATATAATCTAAAAACATTATTATGTATTTTAGTTATGAATAACACTAAATTTCATACCCAAATAATCAATTTCAACTTACTGCATGAAAGTTTGAAGCTTTTAACAGTTCAATAAAACGTAACCATAGGCGGCCTCTATTTATTCCTCTGTTAACATTCTTTTGGTTAAACTTCCATATGTTCATCTAGTATATATGAAAATGGATAAGTTACCATCAGCATCACCTATTCCTCCCCCATCATCATTACATGGAACTTTTCTTTCTCTTGTGTGCATATGCAGCTCAAAATAATGTGAACAAAATGTACTTACTTCCTCCACTAAATAAGCATTACATATCAAACATTCAACTTTAGCCTTGTTTTTGACAATTTTCTTCAAATGATGCAAATACCTACATTAGCGAATAAGGTTTATTTACTATAGTTACTTTTTAAATGGATACGTCCATCGATATTTAACTAGACCATTAAGTTTAGCTTCATGAGCTAAATGCACAGGTAGATGCTCCATACAGTCAAAAAAGCTTAGAGGGAAAATCCCTTCTAATTTGCACAAAATTGCTGGAATTTTCTTTTCTAGTTTTTCCATTTCATCCAACTTTATTTCAGATGATGCTAAGCTTTTGAAAAATAAACTTAATTTTGTTATAACTTTCCAAACCTTATTCTGTAGCAACTCCCGAAATGAAATTGGAATTAGACTTTGCATAAACACATGACAATCATGACTTTTCATGCCAAATAATTTGTACTTCCTCATGTCCACACATCTTGCCAAGTTTGAAACATAACTATCGGGAAACTTTAGACTTTTCAACCATTCACAAAAATTTTCCTTTTGTTTTTTGTCCAAAGTTTAACATGTTTTTAGATGTTTACTAGTGCGAAGATCTTTATCTAACTCATTCCTTATACAAAAAAATTTCAAATCAGCTCTTGATTTTGTATTGTCTTTCATCCTCCCTTCAATATTCATTATGGTATTGAACAAATTGTCAAAAATATTTTTTCCAATATACATCACATCTAGATTATGACGTATCAAATTAGTTTTCCAATATGGCAAATCCCAAAAGATGTTTTGTTTTCTCTAACCAAAGTTTTACCTAATGCTTTTATTAACTTCATCAGCTTCAAATTTTGTAACTTTCAACAACCCTAATTTATTAATCTCCTGCAATATCTCTTTACCTGCTTTGTGGTGGGGAGAAGGTGTTTCTACCATCTTATTCTTAATGAAATTTTGCTTATTGTATCTAAATGGATGTTTTGGAAGAATAAATTTCCTGTGTTTGTCAAAGCAACATGTTTTGCCCTCATTTGGAAGACAAAGCGCATCAGAATCATTACCATAATAATGACAAGTCAATTTCCCTGCTAATCTTAACACAAAATTTTGTTTTAGAGATACATCATATGTCTCCACACCATATTCCAAAAAATGCTGCAATTCAGTTATCAATGGTTGTAAGAATACATCAATTTTATGTTTTGGATTTGTAGGCCTTAGCATAATCACTATCAAAAACATATATGTCTCATTCATACACATCCATGGAAGTAAATTATAAGGAGTAATTATGATTGGCCATGATGAATATTCTTTGTCGGATTGACCAAAAGATTCGAATCCATCTATCGATAATCCCAATCTAGCATTTCGATTTTTGGATTCAAACTCATAATAAGTATTATTGAATGTTTCCATACCAATGCATCCGATTGGATGACTTATTATTTCATCTTCCTGTTCATGTTCATTAAGTCATCTCATGTGAGATGTAGTAACATTAGAAGCATATAGACTTTAAAGTCTCGGAGTTAGCAGGAAATAATATATTCACTTTCAAGGTACTAATTTATGTTTCATATAACGTTTTTTAGGCTAACCTACATTGACCATAAAATTTGCACTCTTGTAATTCATATCATCTCCCTAATATAACATACATCGCAATTTGCAACAATTAATATTTTTCAATAGGCAAAGCAAGACCCCTAATAAGTATCTTCATATTGTAAAAACTATCAACCATTGTATGAGCAGGAGGTAATGATTCATTATACCATCCAAGAATTTTATCAAACCTATGATCAGAAATATGCCCTAAGATTTTATGTTCAATATCCGAGCAACTGAAGACAATTGAGTCATTGTCTCACAATTTTGCCATAATTATTGGTCAGTTGAGTGTAGTAAGTCAAACAATTATTATGCATGTGGGTTTGGTGCTTCTTTAAGATTTTCTATATTTTTCTGAAAGGTATAACGGTTGCATCATAAACCATTTGCATGTAAGGATTTTCAGTTGCACCCACTTTATTTTTTCTAAATCCAATCCCCCCTTCAAACTCATCCACATTTATTGACGAGTTTATTTCATTGCCCTTTTGAGGTGCTACAAAGTAATGACTCCGCATGTCGTGTTGACAAATTGATATTCTTGATATATTTTAGCTCTATTTTGTCATTATTTTTGTACGGAATGATGTTAAATTTCCTTTAGTTTTTGTGAACTTGGTACTGTAGCTTTGTTTTCCATGTTTGCAGATGTTTCGGGAGGAAAATGAAGACCAGAGGATTACAAGGTCAGACCGTGTAAATAGACACGAACTGTGTCTTCTAGTAGCAAAAACACAAGCCAAAATCGAAAGATACACGACCAGACCGTGTAAACCAACACGGATCGTGTACGATGAAGCGAAAACACAAGCCAGACCTGAGAAGAACACGAACTGATCGGGTATTATCACATGAACCATATACGGCGGTTTTGACAGTTTTAAGTGGTTAAAAAGGGAGTTAATAGCAGAGGGGGGAGAAAAAAATTGGATGTTGAATTTAAGGAGGGGAGAAGAGAAGAGGCAAGAAAAGATTAGAGAAAAATCGTAAGAGGAGACTTAAAGATTGAAAAATCAAGATTGAAAAATCAATAAACGTTCTTTCTTTGTTCTCTTTTACTTAATATTTTCCTTGGATGTTCATGTTTATAATTTTTACTTTTATGTTAAATTTAGTCATGACTCTGTAAATTTCTAATTCTAGGATGTTTGTTTCAACTTGGGATTTTTGTATTAAACCTTATATCTTTACTTTTAAAATCAATGTTGTCTTGATTTTAGTATAGTATTTTTGATCTAATGCAGATTTGATCTTTCTAATCTAGGGTTTCTTATTGAATGTTGATAGATGTTAAATCAAATACTGAAAAATGATGTTTAATGTCTAAATTACTATATTAGACTTAGATGAAAGAACATCTAGAAATACTAACTTCTATTGTGTCCACACCATCACTTACCAACTTGGATGGTCCTTCAAAACTTCTATAATGGATTACTCCAGTCAATGAGGACATTAATCGATGCTGTAGCTGGTGGAGCAATTTTGAGTAAAACTTATACTGATGCATACAATCTCATTGAAGAGATGGCTCTCAATAACTACCAATGGTCCAATGAACGAGGAGCAGCAAAACGTACTCCAAGTAAGTATGATGTTGATACACTTACTATACATTTTGCTAAATTTTTCATAACTCATAGGTTAGATCGTTTGAATGTTAATTCTGTGAATGCTAGTAGTTCTACTCCTGCATATGAAATTTGTGGTTCTGTTGATCATGTGTCTATTAATTGTCACGTTGGTAGTCCTTTTACTTAGGATCAGGGTAGTGACCAAGTTCATGCCATTAATAACTTTAACCCTAGACCTCAATTTAACCCACAATCAAACATTTACAACCCAGATTGGTAGAACAATCCCAAGTTCTCCTGGAGGAATAACCAAAACCCCCCATTTTAGCCAAACATTAGACCACCTCCTGGATTTCAAAGACCTTCCAATCCACCAGAACCTCCAAAATCAAACCTGGAAAGTATGATGGAATCCATGTTATTAGCCTAAAGATAACAAGAAGAAATCTTCAATAAATTAACCTTTAAAGTAGACCTGTTAGCTACCCATAACAAATTGCCTGAAAACCAAATCACACATCCGGGTAGTTCATCAACCACAATATTAGGGAAATTACCTAGTCAACCTGAAACCAATCCTGGGGAGCATTGTAAAGCTGTCGCATTGAGAAGTGGAAAACAATTGGCAGGACCCCATGATCCTAGAAATGAAGTTGCAAAAGAAGGCGCAATTGAAACTCAGGGCAGGGCTAGTAGAGAGATAGAAGCTGAGAAGGAAAAAAAGTGAGGATGGTCCTTCCAAGGAACCAAAAAAAACCAAAAACTGTACACTCCACCAATACCCTTTCCTCATAGAATGGCCAATACCAAATTAGAAGCTCAATTTGGGAAATTCTTAAAAGTTCTCAAAAAGCTCTATATCAACATTCCTTTCACAGATGCACTTTCTCAAATGCCTTCTTATGCTATGTTTTTAAAAGAAATTCTATCAAATAAAAGAAAGCTAGAAGAGCATAAAACTGTTGCCTTGACTGTTGAATGTAGTGCTGCCATCCAAAACAAGCTTCCTCCGAAACTCAAAGATCCTAGTAGCTTGTCATTCCTTTGTCAAATTAGTAAAGTTACAATTGAGCACGCTTTATGTGATTTAGGGTCAAGTGTGAGTCTAATGCCACTCTCTTTGTGTAAGAAGCTTGATTGAGGAGAGTTGACACCCACTATTGTTGCTTTGCAATTAGCAGATTGATCTGTTAAATATTCTATAGGTGTATTAGAGGATGTGCTTATTAAAGTAGGTAATTTGTATATGCCTGTTGATTTTTTTATTTTGGAAATGGAGGAAGACACCCGTACCCTCATCATTCTTAGGGGGGCATTTTTGGCTACAACAGGATGTCACATAGACATGAAAAATGGCAAATTATCTTTTGAGATTGGTGAGGATAGTGTTCGGTTTGACCTTTCAAAAGCTACTAAATTTCCAAGCTTATCTGATGATTGTTTTAAAATTGGTGAAATTGATTCCATTGTAAACACCCATTTGTCTAAACAACATTTGGATGATTTTCTTAAGCATTGTTTGATTACTAATGGAACACCAAGTGATGAGATTCCAGAAGTAGCCATGATTGCTAAAGCTTTAGACAATTTCCCTGCAAATTGCAAGGCTAAAGAAGAGCAGTTTAATGTTCTAGAAGTGGATCAACCAGCTGAAGTGAAAGCACCTAAGGTAGAACTCAAACCCCTTCCCTCTAATTTAAGGTATGAATTTATGGGCCCTAATTATACTTATCCTATGGTTGTGAATGCTAAATTGGATGTTGTTGATAGTGAAAAACTTGTTAGAATATTAAGAAAACATAGAAAGGCCATAGGTTATTCTCTAGATGTCCTTAAAGGAATTCATCCTTCTGTGTGCATGCATAAATTCCTAATGGATGACGACCATAAGCCTACCATTGAACATCAAAGGAGGTTAAATCCTAGTATACAAGAAGTGGTCAAAATGGAAATTTTGAAGTTGCTTAAGGCTGGCATAATTTACCCTATTAGTAAATGGGTTAGTCCAGTCCATGTAATTCCTAAGAAAGGAGGGATGATAGTGGTGACAAATGAAAAAAAAAAAGAAATCATTCCAACTAGGACTGTCATCAGGTGGAGAATGTGCATAGATTATCGAAAGTTGAATTCTGTAACTAGGAAAGATCATTTTCGCCTTCCCTTAATTGACCAGATGATAGAAAGACTTGCTAAGAACTCTTACTTTTGTTATCTTGATGGTTGTTTGGGTTTCTTCCAGATTCCCATTCACCCACAAGATGAGGACAAAATCACTTTTACATGTCTATATGGTACCTTTGCATATAGGAGAATACTTTTTGGTATTTGTAATGCCTCTGCTACTTTCCAACGTTGTATGATGGCCATATTTTCTGATTTCATTGAAAACATAATGGAAGTGTTTATGGATGACTTCTCTATTTATGGATTGTTATTTGATCATTATTTGAAAAATTTGTCAAAAGTGTTGGAAAAATGTGAAGAAGCTAATTTAGTTTTGAATTGAGAAAAGTGTCACTTTATCGTACAAGAGGGAATTGTATTGGGACATTTGGTGTCAATTAAAGGTATTGAAGTTAACAAAGAAAAAGTTGAAGTAATTGAAAAAGTACCCCCACCTACCTCAGTAAAAGGTGCGAGAAGTTTTCTTGAACATGTTGGTTTTTATCGATGGCTCATCAAAGATTTTTTCAAAATAACAAAACCTCTTACACGTTTACTTGTCTAGGATATACCTTTTGAATTTAATGAGGATTGTTTGAGTGCTTATTACATGTTGAAAGATGCTTTAGGTACAGCTCCAATTATGTAAGCACCTGATTGGAATATTCCATTTGAAGTGATGTGCAATGCAAGTGATCATGCTTTGGGAGTTGTTTTAAGACAAATGAAAAACAACAAGCCTTATGCCATCTATTACACTAGTCGTACTTTAAACGAGGCTTAGATCAATTACGCCACCACAGAAAAGGAATTTTTAGCATTCATGTTTGCTCTTGAAAAGTTTAGGTCTTACCTAATTAATTCTAAAGTTGTTGTCTTTACAGATCATGCAGCTATATGAAATTTGTTAAAGAAGAAGGACTCCAAACCACATCTTATTTGATGGGTCTTATTACTGCAAGAATTCGATCCAGAAATCAAGGATAAAGCTGGTACTGAGAATGTAGTAGCTGATCACCTTTCCAGGATTATTGTTCCCAATGAAGACTGTCCAATTGATGATTGCATTCTAGGAGAACAACTATTAGCTATATCATCTCTTGCAACACCATGGTATGCAGACTTGGTTCATTACATCATTTAAGGAGTGTTCCCACCAAAGGTTACTTATCAACAAAAGAAGAAACTCATCTCTGATGCTAAATGTTACGTGTGGGAATAGCCATTATTGTATAAATATTGTGGCGATGGTATTTTTAAACGGTGTTTGCCTAAAGATGAAGTCCAGAGTGTCCTTCACCACTACCATTCGATAGTTTATGGTGGTCATTTTAGTTCAGATAAGACAGCTGCTAAGGTTCTCCAAGCAGGTTTCTTTTCGTCTATTTTTTTCAGAGATAATAAGCAATATGTGGCTACATGTGATAATTGCCAGCGGTTAGGAAACATGTTAAAAAGAACTGAGATGCCACAATTGGAATTTTGGAGGTTAAATTGTTTGATGTTTGGGGGATTGACTTTATGGGTTCATTTCCTATTTCCCATAACAACTTCTCCATTTTAGTAGCAGTGGATTATGTTTCAAAATGGATAGAGGGAGTTGCAACTCTCACAAATGATGCTTAGGTGGTAATCAAGTTCTTGAAGAAACATATATTCACTCGTTTCAGAATTCTAAGAGCCCTTTTGAGTGACAATTGTTAAGTTGAAATTGACTTAACTTATTGATTAAGTTTTGATGATAAACAAAAAGGAAGATAACAATGAAAAGCA